>JAQPPZ010010418.1:0-302221 GCA_028583015.1 Wollemia nobilis
GTTGTGGCTGATCCACAACACACCCCAAAATTGGGGACCCACCTTTTTTGCATGCTTTCAAAGAAGATCTCAATGACCCAGATGCTAAAAATCAAGAAAAAGGTTGCACAAATACATGTCGCAAAATCACGGCCGAAAATGAAAAAGTGTCGCGAAATCGTGACATGTCGCAAAATCGCGGCCAAAAATGAAAAGGTGTCGCAAAATCGTGAATCACGGACAAAAATGAAAAGGTGTCGCGAAATCGTGAATCACGGCCGAAAATGAAAAGTGTCACGAAATCGTGACATGTCGCAAAATCGTGGGCGAAAATGAGAAAGCGTAGCGAAATCGTGACATGTCACAAAATCGCGGTCAAACTAGTCAAACGGGGCAGGAAGCAGAAAGTGTAGCGAAATCATGACATGTCGCAAAATCGTGGGTCAAACCGGTCAAACAGGGCAGGAAGCAAAAAGCGTAGCGAAATCGCGACATGTCACAAAATCACGATCAACGGCAGTAGCTAAGGGGCATGAAGTGGAAAAACGTCGCGATATCGCGACAGGTCACGATTTCGCGGCTCCAAAGCAGCCGAGGCGTACGAAAGGAAAATATGTCGCGAAATCGTGACATGTCACGTTTCGCGCCAAAAGCAGCAAAGCAGTACGGAACGAAAAAGCGTCACGATTTCGCGATGGAAAGCTGGCCGATGGTACGAAGCGAGAAAATGTCGCGAAATCATGACAGAAAGCAACGAAAGAGGCATGAAGCAAAAAAACGTCGCGATATCGCGACAGCATGCAGTGAAGGTGCCCGAAGTGGAAAAACGTCACGATTTCGTGACAGGTTGCGGGCAAATGGTACGGAATGAGAAAAGCGTCGTGATTTCGTGACATGTCACGATTTCGTGACATGTCGCGTTTTCACTGGGCGTGATGGCAGAAAGGCTATTGGCAGGAAAACGTCGCGATATCGCGACATGTCGCGATTTCGCGACATGTCGCGATTTCGCGACATGTCGCGTTTTTGCGGCCAGGAAGGCGGACAAAGCTGCATGCTATTTTTTGTCGCGATTTTCATGGGGCCATTACAGAACATGCAAAAAAGTGCGGGACACGTGGCGTACAGGCTGCAGAAGCGTTATAGAGAAGATCAAACGTCTCAATGTCGGGCATAAGGCCAAAACACACGCAGTCAAAGAATATGAAACGATGCGATCTGGAAGATGAAGCGAAGCGTCACAGGCCAAAACAGAGAGCATTGCCAAGCTTTAAAAGCAGAAGCACAGGAAAGATACGGGGTCGAAAACCGCTGGAGCAGAGTTGTAGTGCTAGAGGCCAGAGGGTCATTCCGGGCCTGCTTTGAGGTTGTTTTCCTTCCTTTTCTCGGTTTTGAGAAAACCAGGAGATTCTCGCGTATGTAACTTGACATATTTTTTTAATGCAAAAGTGTTCAAAAATTTGCATCTTGTTGGCAAGAAAGAAGGAGTTATTTTCTGCATGCATGTTTTAATATTTATCATTCCCTTTTTCAGATTTCTAGGCTTATAGATGAAGTTTAATGCAAGTTCTCTTGGTTGCTTCATGCGAATGTCTAAATCTGAAAAATAACAGTAAACCCCAGAGACCAGCACTTAACTTATCTGGATTGTGCGGATTTTGCAGGTTCAATAGGTTAGGTTGCATGCATGGAAAACTCACATCTTCGGTTTTGCCAGGACGGGATGGCATCAAACTGAATGCAATTTTTAATTTCTTTTCTTTTACATTTTATTTTCTTTTGCTGTATTTTATTTTTCAGAAGCTCCAATTTTATTTTCAAGCATTAAAATAAAATAAAAATTAAAAAAACTTCAAAATCCATAAATAATTCCATCATTTATGGCATTTCATCAAATTTCACTTTGAAGTCACAGCATGGTCATATAAAGATCAAATCACATTTGCTTCATTCGGGTTCAATGAACAATCATTTACAGTTTCACGGTAAAATAAATCACAGTGCCCCTTGTTTTCAGTTACTTGCAACCACTAAGGTGTTCCAAGCATTTTAATTAAATATCTTTATTTGAGATTATTAATACACATATGCAGAATGCTAACATAACATGAACCTTGGAGAAGTTACATGTTTAATTTCTTTGCAAGCAGAGGATTTAGAACCCAAATCCTATCGGAGAGTGTGTTTTCACAATCGGGTGAAAATACCACTCAAAATATTGGCGCTAGAAGGAGGGCCTGAAAAGGGTTTATTTTATCGTGATTTTAGATGCTACGGGTTTTTAATTGTTTAAGAGCTTTACATTGCTAAATATTTCAAGTCCATTTTATTAGCATATACGGCCTCTAACACCACTCAACAGATTGGTGCTAGGAGGGCCGAACGGGTTTATTTTAGTGTTATTTAAATTTAAATTTTTATGCTTTAATTCTCTAACACTCAGCAAACTGTAAAAAGGACGGCCTGAATTTATTTACTTGTTCTATTTTAATTCAGGTTGAATATTCAACAGATTTGGTTCTAAAATTACAGTTTCACTAATGGCAACACTTGAGGAACAAATGGTATCCCTGAGAGCTGAAATAACATCTCTAAGAGAGAGAATGGTATCAATGATAGAGGATCATTATGAGGGTTTATCTATCCCTGTGGTACCCTATCAAATTCCTAAAATGTTATTGGATTTTTTACGGTGTTTTAATCAAGAGGTGCCACTAGGATACTTGCAAAAACTGCATGTCTACAAGGATACATTATATAAATTCCAGATTTTTTATGAGGAGGTAGCTTGTAAGTTATTTGCATACATTTTGGATGATAGACCATTCTTTTGGTATAGCCAACTACCCATGGAGGTTAGGACTTCTTGGATACAACTAGAAGCAGACCTATCTTAATCATTTTGGTAATCAAGCTGACTTAGAAATATTGAAAAATCAGTTTACCTCCATATGTAAAGAGTCTAATGAATCCTTGAGTCAATTCAATGGAAGATTTCGTGAGTTGCACTCCCAAATGTGGGAAAATTTTAACACATTAGAAGAGGAAGCCATGGAAGTATACCTAGGAGCCATACACCCCACACTTGCTTCACTCATTGAGGAAAAACTGAGTGGTTTGTCCCTAGAGAAAATCCATGAGGTCTTAGAAGAGATAGAACGACAAGGTCTTGAAGAAGAAAAGGCACAACATGCTCACATAAGAGATTGTCCTTCTAAAGATATTGATGCCAACCTACACCAACCATCAAACATAGCACCCTCCACTCAAATGATACCTAAGGTGAATGATCAAGGGGATAAATTTGAATACCCAAATTTTATGACCACCTTAGATGTAGCCCAAGAGGAGGTGCAAATCGCTAAGACAACATCCACTAGTGAGGATCATGTAGAGATACACGATTATCTAGATGAAGGGATTCTAAATTCAACAATGTTTGATATATGTGATAAGATGGAACCTGCCATGGAATTAAATAAAGTGGTTGAAAGTGAAATGGAAAGAAAATTAATAAATGAATTTGAAGACATGATAGAGTTTCACCACTTGTTCTTGGAAGATACTATTGATGAGATGTGTAAAATTAAAGATCAAGAAATTCTTCACCCTCCAAATTATGATAAAATTGAATCATGGGTTACTAATTTGGATTATGATCGCCTTACAAATTTGAATTCAAGAAATAACCCATTTTTGGAAATAATTGAACCATCTAAGGAAGGTGAAGATGAATTTGATGAGAAATACATTGATGAATTGGAAGATGTTGAAGAAGTAGTTGAACGTCACCACTTGATTTTGAAAGAAGATTATTATGATGCTTGGAAGAAGTGGGAAGACTACACTCATTCCAAAACTACTAATGAAGCTTGTGTGCCCATTGATATGCAGGATGACATAATCGCCTACTCAAAGGAAGATATTACAACTCCTGTACAATTTGAGGATGTTTTGGAAGAGGGTTTCAAATCTCATCAAATTTTGGAAGATTATAATGATCCTATTGCCAAGGACAAAGAAGAAAAAGTATTTATGAATGAATCAAAAGATCATGTCACAAATACCATGGAGTTTCATCCCACAAGTTTGGAAGATAATTTTTATAATGGTTGGGGAAGGTATGGTAATGCATTCTTTTCTCACATCCCTATAAATGAAACTCATATTTCCCTTGATATGCAGGATGTTGAACCTTCTACATCATACGAAGATCTCATATTCACAGGATTTGAAAAGGTGACAAAATTCGATCATGTTGAATATAAATTCATTGAAAGTGTGGATGCAAGTTTGCATGATGATTTGGAGGATTCAAATGAAGAGATACCATGGATAGTGAACAAAGAATTAGAACCAAATGATAAAGAGATTGATCAATTGGAAGCGACTCAAATGAAGGATCATCAAGATGAGTCATGGGACATACACTTTGACCAAAAACATTTGAGGGTTGAAAATTTGCATGACCATGTTTTGAATTTGATTGATAGTTGTGATGAAATGTCATTAAAGGTAAATGAAAAACAAGGTATAATTTTTAATCACACCTTTAATAACATTGTTTTAATGAATGGAAAAGAAGTTGATGCACTTGAATTGTTAAATCAAATTCATCAACAATTACTAATTGAATCTAGGATAAAAACTTTTAATGATCCTAATTTAGTAAATATCCTAGATGCTTGTAAATTGTTGCACAAATTTGATTGGCCTACAAATTTGGAAAATGATTTGGCTTTGAAATTTGTAGAAATAGGCTCCTACTTACAAAATTGCATATTTGAAAAGGATAGCCTAATTCTAAATCAAGGAGGGAATTATGAAGTTTACATTTTAAAGAATAGACATGATAAAATTGAAAATCATTTATTGTCTAATCATTTTAGTAATTTGATGCTCACCTATGGGAGTATTATTGGAACTAAATCAAATTGGTATGGTGAGCATGGCAAGTGGAAATTTGTTGCATTGTTTGGTCTTGTCTTGTTTTTGTGGGATTCCCACAACATTTGGTATGCATATCATGTTATATTTTTGTTGAAATGTTCTAACCATGTGTGGGATCCAGGAAAGTGATAAGCCAAGCTTTGCATCATCTTGTATTATAGTGTACATTTGTATATAAATTTTGGTTTTTGGTTTTTGGTTTGTGTTTTCAAATTTTCATTTTTGGGATTGCAGTTTGGTTTTGGATTGAATAAGTTTTAATTTAAAGTTGTGTGTTTATTTGACATTTTTGTTTGTTTATATAAAAAAAAAAATGATGAAAAAGTTGCCTTGAGATGCTAACTTATGTTCTAGATCGGGAGAATATGAAACATTGGAATTGTCTTGTAAAAGCTCCACAAGTAACACAAACAGTTTAATAGTATCGTTTGAAACTTGTGATGCATGAAGTAGTCAGTTTTATATGGCAATATTTCATCTGCATTTCAAAGGACAATGCATTCATATTACATCTCACTTTGCACATACATGCCATCTTAGTTGCAAATGCATTTCAAATACAAATCATTAAAGTGTGTCAAATCCTCTTAAGGTTATGCTATCACATAAAAAAGAAGAAGATCCTAAGGTTGGGAACTGAGTCTTGAGATATCTAGAACCAAGCACATTTTATACACATTAAAAAGGATCTTGAGCAAAATGATCAAAACCTTGCTTGGAAGAAAAGGGTTGGGCGAAAGAAGTATTTCATGTCTATCCTATTTATGCAGCATGATCCTTAAGATAGTGGTTTTGACCACTTCCATAAAGCTTAAAGCCTAAAATTAGAGTAGTAAGGATAGGGCTAAATCCTCATCGAACTTAGGTTGAGGATCCAACTCCCCAAAGCTTTGATTTGACCTACATGGAGTAGTAAGGATAGGGCATAAATTCTCATCTCGCTTAGGTTGAGAATCTAATTCCCCAAAGCTCCTATGTCTCATTTCATGTTAAATCTTGGATTGGAAGGATCGTACTACTTGTCCTCTGCAAAGGATGGGTAGTCATCCCCAAGGTCCAAGCAACAAAATTAATATTCTCCATTTACATTTAAAGTTTGGATTGGAAGGATCGTACTACATGTCCCTAGCAAGGATGGGTAGTCATCCCTAAGGTCCAAGAAGTAAAAAATAAATTTTTCCCATCTCATATTTATATTGGATTGGAAGGATCGTACTACTTGTCCTCTAGCAAAGGATGGGTAGTCATCCCCAAGGTCCAAAGAAATGAGGATAAGTCTTGGATTATGGGGTTAAGTATGCCCATGCATGGCAACATGTCTTGTCTAAAAAACAAGACCACTGATTGTTCAAAGGGTTAGACTAGCATGACCATTTCTTTCATAATTGGTTAAATTATTTTGCTCAAAGTGAGGTAATGAATTCTAAATCAGGATAGTAAGGATAGGGTTAAACTCCCATCTCGATTAGGTTGGGAGTCTGATTCCCCAAAGTTCTGATTTCACATTCACTTGCACATGGGTTCAAGATAGTAGGGACTCATAACCAACTTTGGGATATAATAAAGCAATTCATTATACATATAGTTGATCCTAAGAGGGTTTGATAATCTTGAATGTTTGTGTATGATACTAGAAGAAAGACTATGCATCTTATAAAAGCAAAATCTCTTAGCATATTTATTAGGTTACACAAATCATTCACAATCTCACACATGCATTCATGTAAAACTGACGATGGAATGTTGATCAATTTCAAACGATAGGGAATGAAACACATTGCACACATCGAGCTGATACTTAATGATTCTGATGATGCATGTATTTCTGATCTATGGGCATTCGTTTATATTTCTTATGTGCTAATGTTGGTTTCCAAGTTTGTAGACTTCCAGGTTGGGTTCTCACAAAATGCTCAGGAGCATTTGACAGCAGAGTCGCCATTTGTTGTGGCTGATCCACAACACACCCCAAAATTGGGGACCCACATTTTTTGCATGCTTTCAAAGAAGATCTCAGTGACCCAGATGCTAAAAATCAAGAAAAAGGCAAATTGCACAAGGATGAAAAAGTGTCGCGAAATCGCGACATGTCGCAAAATCGCGGTCGAAAATGAAAAAGTGTCACGAAATCGCGACATGTCGCAAAATCACGAAGAAAATGAAAAGTGTCGCGAAATCGCGACATGTCGCAAAATCGCGGGCGAAAATGAGAAAGCGTAGCGAAATCGCGACATGTCACAAAATCACGGTCAAACCGGTCAAACGGGGCAGGAAGTAGAAAGCGTAGCGAAATCGTGACATGTCGCAAAATCATGGGTCAAACCGGTCAAACGAGGCAGGAAGTAGAAAGCGTAGCAAAATCGTGACATGTCGCAAAATCACGGTCAACGCAGTCAACAACAGCAACTAAGGGGCATGAAGCGAAAAACGTCGCGATATCGCGACAGGTCGCGATTTTGCGGCTCCAAAGCAGCCGAGGCGTACGGAAGGAAAATATGTCGCAAAATCGTGACATGTCACGTTTTCGCGGCCAAAAGTAGCAAAGCAGTACGAAATGAAAAAGCGTCACGATTTCACGACGAAAAGCTGGCCGATGGTACGAAGTGAGAAAACGTCACGAAATCATGACAGAAAGCAGCGAAAGTGCACGAAGCAAATGTCACGATTTCACGACAGGTTACGGACAAATGGTACAAAATGAGAAAAGCAGCGAAGGTGCCCGAAGTGGAAAAATGTCACGATTTCACGACAGGTTACGGACAAATGGTACAAAATAAGAAAAGCGTCATGATTTCGTGACATGTCACGATTTCATGACATGTCACGTTTTTGCTGGGCGTGATGGCAGAAAGGCTGTTGGCAGGAAAACGTCACGATATCGCGACATGTCACGATTTCGCGACATGTCATGTTTTCGCAGCCAGGAAGGCGGACAAAGCTGCATGCTATTTTTTGTCGCGATTTTCATGGGGCCATTACAGAACGTGCAGAAAAGTGCGGGACACGTGGCGTACAGGTTGTAGAAGCGTTACAGAGAAGATCAAACGTCTCAATGTCGGGCATAAGGCCAAAACACACGCAGTCAAAGAATATGAAACGATGCGATCTGGAAGATGAAGCGAAGCGTCACAGGCCAAAACAGAGAGCATTGCCAAGCTTTAAAAGTAGAAGCACAGGACAGATACGGGGGTCGAAAACCGCTGGAGCAGAGTTGCAGTGCTAGAGGCCAGAGGGTCATTCTGGGCCTGCTTTGGGGCTGTTTTCCTTCCTTTTTCTGGTTTTGAGAAAACCAGAGAGTTCTGCCATTGTAACTTGACATATTTTTTAATGCAGAAGTGTTCAGAAATTTGCATCTTGTTGGCAAGAAAGAAGGAGTTATTTTTTGCATGCATGTTTTAATATTTATCATTCCCTTTTTCAGATTTCTAGGCTTATAGATGAAGTTTAATGCAAGTTCTCTTGGTTGCTTCATGCGAATGTCTAAATCTGAAAAATAACAGTAAACCCCAGAGACCAGCACTTAACTTATCTGGATTGTGCGGATTTTGCAGGTTCAATAGGTTAGGTTGCATGCATGGAAAACTCACATCTTCGGTTTTGCCAGGACGGGATGGCATCAAACTGAATGCAATTTTTAATTTCTTTTCTTTTACATTTTATTTTCTTTTACTGTATTTTATTTTTTCAGAAGCTCCAATTTTATTTTCAAGCATTAAAATAAAATAAAAATTAAAAAAAACTTCAAAATCCATAAATAATTCCATCATTTATGGCATTTCATCAAATTTCACTTTGAAGTCACAGCATGGTCATATAAAGATCAAATCACATTTGCTTCATTCGGGTTCAATGAACAATCATTTACAGTTTCACAGTAAAATAAATCACAGTGCCCCTTGTTTTCAGTTACTTGCAACCACTAAGGTGTTCCAAGCATTTTAATTAAATATCTTTATTTGAGATTATTAATACACATATGCAGAATGCTAACATAACAGGAACCTTGGAGAAATTACATGTTTAATTTCTTTGCAAGCAGAGGATTTAGAACCCAAATCCTATCGGAGAGTGTGTTTTCACAATCGGGTGAAAATACCACTCAACACCATCCTTGAGAACGGAATTAAATTACCATACCTCTAAATCTCCCTCAATGATTATAGTATTCATTTGGATGTGCGTGTCTTGACAAAAATAAGTTTCTTTTCTTTTGCCACATCAAAATTTGTTAGCAAACATCATTTTCTTTAATAGATATCAAATCATTCACATTTAAAAACCCTTGTCAAAAATGCACATGATAAAGCTTAAAAAGAATAATACCTTATATCCCTTTTTAAACTCACAAAAATAAATATTTATTAATCAACAAAACCCTTATATCTCCTTTTAATATTTTTCATAAATAAAACCTTTGTGTTAACACACCAATCCTTATTTATCCTATTATTTAATTTCAAAAATCATAATACTTATATTAATTTTTAGAATGACACCTTACACTAACACCACAAAACCTTATTTCTCCTTTTCATTAGTATGAAAACATTATAAAATTAAATTTTGATATTAGCCCTTATTTCTCCTTTAATAAAACTAAATTTAAATACCTTTGAACCGTCATGAATGGAACCACTAACCTCAAGAATAGCAGCGCTTTCCCAAGTGCTTGTAACCAGTTGTGCTACCATGGCTGGTGAAACAAAACAGGTGCTCAAAATATTTAACATTATCTTCTATTCTCATTTAAAACTCAACATACATAGCAAAATAGTGTCGAAAGGTTTCGACCCTCCAACATCTTACACAACAGTGCTTCCACACAAGCCAAGCAATTGTCTAGGCTACCTTAGGAGGCAAAACCAAAAGGCACTCATGAAATATTTATCCTTGTCTTCACACTCATCAAAAATTTTGCTGCTCCATATTTTCTACCATTCATATTCACCACGAAAAATTACATATTTGATTTTAAAATGTGAAATAAAACCATATATTTATATGCTTCCAATGGTTTTTGATTTTTTAAAGTTGGCTCAAATTATAAATTTTAAATTTCCTCTTAAACATTGGCACCTTTTTCCTTTTCAAGAAACTTTGGGTTATAATATTTAAATTAAATATTATAACATTATATTTTAAAACCTTAAATATTTAAATCCTTTGATTTAAATATTTCAAACTTATGTCCCAACATTTGTCCTTATCTTTATAAACCTCTTCCATTATTTTTAAATATTTTTATCCCAATCCTTTAAACCTTTTTGTCTCAAGCCTTTAATTAAATATTTTGTCCAACCTTCTCTTTATAATATTTAAATATTATAACCCTTTACTTTAAGATATACCTTGCCTTGAATAATTTTCCATTGTTTGTTTTGTCCAACCTTGTAAACTTCTCATCCTTGAAGAATATTTCTGCCTTGAATACCATACACCCTTTGACATCAATGACAACTCAATATTTTTAACAATATCCCCCTTTTCATTAATGGCAACCCTATAAAAAATTATTCTACTGCAACTAGATTCTAAATCTGCTCCCCCTAACAAGATGCTCCTCCTTAGTGAATTCTCTCCCTTTGATATCAATGACAAAGGGCTTCTTAAGACTAAAAATAAGACATTTATCACAGCCCCCTCACCACCTCCTTTACTTGAGATGATCAATTTTGATATAGGAGTGAAATTACTCCCAACTTTCCTCTGAGATACTCAAATGTTTCCTTTGGAAGTGGCTTGGTAAAGATGTCAGCAATCTATTTCTTTGTAACAATGCATTCCAATTTGACTTGTTGATTAGTCACTTGCTCTCTCAAAAAATAATATTTTATTGGAATGTGCTTGGTCCTTGAATGCATCAATGGATTCTTTGAAATATTAATGGCACTTGTATTATCACATAGTATGGAGATAGTTTGATCGTGCTCTATTTTAAAATCACTTAAAGTTTACTTCATACATAAAACATGTGTACAAAAAGTACCTACTACAATGTACTCTGCCTCTACAATGGATAAGGATATTGATGCTTATTTCTTGCTTAGACAAGAGACTAAATAATCTCCAAGAAATAATGCTCATTCAATTGTGTTTTTCTATCATCAAAATTGTCTACCCAATCTGTATATGTATATGTAGTGAGTGTGAAAGTATTGCATCTAGGGTACTACAATCCAAAACTCATAGTTCCTTTCAAATACTTAAATATTCTCTCTACTGCCTATACATGTGTTTCTTTTGGTGCAGATTGAAATATTACCACTGATTCGACTACTTGCATTATATCTGGCCTTGTAGCTATGACATAAATAAACTTCCAAGCATGGATCTATATAATATCTGATTTGCCTCAGGAGACTCATCATATTTACTTAACTTACATCGTGTAACAAGGGGGGTACTCACAGGATTGCAATCCTTCATTCTAAATATTTTTAACCTTTATTTTACATACTTGATCTGAGAGAGAATATAACTTTATATAATTATGAAATTGTCAAACTAAGGAAGACATATTTCAAACCAAGGAAGAAAGAAAACTCACCAAGCATTGACATCTCAAATTCATTTTGCATACTCTTTGCAAATTTTTGACACATCTTATCATTACTGCCTCCAAAAATGATATCATCCACATATACCATTATAATCAAAAAGTTGTTTCCTCCATTTTTTATGTATATATTGCTACCAACTATAGGTTTTTTGAAACTTTGTTCTTAGATATACTTATCCAACCTTGAGTATAGCCCTATGGAATTGCTTTACTTAAGTAACCATTGATAAATGCTGATTTTACATCCATTTGATACACCTTGAAGTTTTTGAAACCTGAGAAATCTAGGAACATTCTTATGGCTTCAAGATATACAATGGGAACAAATGTCTCTTCAAATTCAATCCTCTCAACTTGTACATAGCCTTTGTACACAAGTCTTTCTTTGTTTCTGACAACATGACCATCTTCATTCAACTTATTTTTGTAGACCCATTTGATGCCAATTACATTATTTTCTTTAGGATGTTGGACAAGTTCCCAAGTATCACTCTTTTCTATTTGTTCTAATTCTTCTTCCATTGCCTTAATATAATATTTATCTTCACTTGCTTCATTGAAATTCTTTGGCTAAAATTTAGATAGCCAAGAAAATTTTGCATATTCACATGTTCCTATTATCTTCCTCATTTTTCTCTCATCTGGATTCCTAATAATAAGTTCTCTTGGATTATTCTTTTGCACATACCTGGATAGTGTCTTAGGTGGTGCCCTTTGTGTCTCAGCTTATTTAGTTTTTTCACCTTCTTATTTGCAAATTTCTTCTTCTTGATACATAATCTCTTGAGCTAGTTATCTTAGATCTATTTTTTCATCAACTCTCATATTTACACTTTCCACAATTGTATGATATATTTTATCGTAGCATCTATAGGCTTTGATCTTAGTTTAATAACCAAGGAAGATACCCTAATCACACCTGTAATTGAACTTGCCCAAATTTTTCTCTTCTCATATAATGTAGCATTTGCTTCTAAAATTTTTGAAGTACTTCATAGTAGTTGTTCTTCCCTTCCAAAGCTCATAAGGATTTTTGTGGTGATTTAATCTTACTTGAGCTCTATTGATGATATAGATATTTGTATGAATTACCTCTTTTCAAGAAGCATCAAAAATATTATATTCATTTAACATATCCCTGGCCATAACCTAAACAATTTTGTTTTTCCTTTCAACTACTCCATTTTGTTGTGGAGTTCTTGCTACTAAGTATTGTCTCTTGATTCCATACTATTCATAGAATTTTATAAATTTAGCTAAAGTAATTTTTCCTCCTCTATCTTATCTTAAACACTTGATATTTTTGCCTATTTTATTTTCTATAAGTGCCTTCAATGCCTTGAACTTTTCAAATGCTTCTGTTTTTTTCTTTAAGAATGTTACCCAAGTCATTCTAGAGAAATCATCAATAAATAACATGAAATAGTTATCACCTTGTAAACTCTTTGTCCTAGTAGGACCACATATATCAGTGTGAACTACTTCCAAAGGCTTGGATGAAGAAAAATACTTTGATTTGAAACTTGATCTTGTTTTCTTACCATGCTAACATTGTGCAAAAACTGTACTTGAGGGTTTTATTGTCCTAGGAAAATCTTTGACTGCCTATTTGTTGATTATTTTCACTATTTTTTCAAATTTCAAGTGTTCCATCCTTCTATACTATAACCATCTCTCATCCTCTTGTGATAAAAAGCATTTTTCTCCCTTGGTTTCGCTCAACGTATAGAGATTATTTGTAGTTCTACTGGCATCTGCAATAATATTTCATATCTTGGATTTCCTAATCTCACATCCATTTGGATGAAATGTAAGAGTGTGCCATTGATCACATAATTGAATTCCACTTAGTAGGTTGTGCTTCAATCCCTCAACATATAACACAGTTTTTATCCTTCATCTTCCATTATCCATACTCAGATTCCCTTTTCCAAAAAATTTAGCACAAGAATTATCACCATATTTTAATGTTGCCCCATTTATTTTCTTGAGATAAAGAAATTTCCTTTTATCACCTGTCATATGACTCAAACAACCACTATCAATATACCATTGATTCCCTTCATTTTTCACATCAAGAGTTGTTTGTACCAACATGGACTTTTATTTTTCTTATTCCTTTTTCTTTTTCCAAACTTTTGAGGACATTTCCTTTTGATTTGTTTTACCTTACTCCTTCTTGTTTGATTTAGGAAGTTTTGGAAACACTATTTTACATAATTTAGCTTTGTAACCAAAATTATCACATTTTTAACAAATAATATTGGTATCCATGAGAGAATCAAATCAATTAAAATTTCTATCAACACCACTTTTCACATGGACCATGCAATATACAACTTTATGACCATATTTGTTAAATGAAAAACAATAACCATGGAAGAAATATTTAAACCTATTAGATTACCTTGGATGATATGGTTGCATGGTTCTTTTATTGCTATTTCTGTGATTGACTTTTGTCCATGATGATTCTATGTTTTCTTCCTCCTTGATGTTTTTGACTTTCAATGCATCAGCATAGGTCATGGGCTCTTCTTTTATTAATTTATTTGATGTCTTAGTTCCTTTTGAACTTGAATCCTCTTTATGTTTTTCTAACCTTATATTTTGTTAGAAATTATCCTTTGACTTTTCAACTTTCTTTCTCATAGAGACAACTTCATATTCAAAATTTTCACATTATAACTCTTTTACCTTTAATTTCTCAACCATAACTTCTTCAATTCTCTTTGCCTCTTCAACCTTCACTTTTAAGTCTATGAGATATTGTAGAAGCTTTGTATTTGTTTCCTCATCCTCTTGAACTTGAGCTTTCAAACTTGAATTCTTCTTTCTAACTATTTTCAATTATCCAAGGGCAAAAATAAGTTCCTCTTTCATGTCAACCATGGCTTCTTCTCCATTTTTTGGATATCTCTCTTTGATTTCAACCATAGGGACATATTATTTCATCTTAGTGGTCATGTGTGTTCTTAAGATCTTCCTTCAAGTTGTTAGGCTTCCATGAAGGAACCTGCTCTGATACCAATTGAATAACACAATATTATACTGAGAAGGGGGATGAACAATATAAGATAAAACTTTTACTTTTCTTTCCAAAGCAATATCATCCAATATTATAAATTTCAATAAAGAAACAATGCACAAATCACCACATACATAAGAGAGGCAGATTTAACATGGTTAATTCAATGTGGGATACATACACAAAGATATATTTCTTATAAATTTTCTCAAAAACAATTATAGGAACCAACCCAATTCCCTATTACAATGTTTGTGGACCCCAATCCATACACCAATACTCTTTGCTCTGGTTTGTGGACCTCAATCCACAGGAGACATAAAAATCCTCTTCTCTAATCTACTCCAAAACCTGTTCATAATTCTACTCAAATATGCTTACAAAACTTGCTCAACTCTGCTTACAACTCTACTCAAATCTTCTCATAAAACCTACTCAAACTTGCTCATAATTCTACTCAATATTGCTCACAACTCTGCTCAATATTGCAATATTAATCAACAAAACCCTTATATATTCTTTTAATAGAAATAAAAACTTTATGTTAACATCTCAATCCTTATTTATCCTATTACTTAATTTTAGAAATCACAACACTTATATTATTTTTTAGAATGACACCTTACACTAACACCACAAAATCTTATTTCTCCTTTTCAATATATACAAACATTATAACATTAAATTTGTACCTTAGCACTTATTTATCATTAATCAAACTTAATAAAACAAAATTTAAATACCTTTGCACCATCACAAATTGAACCACTAAGCTCAAGAATGCGAACTCTTTCCCAAGAACTGGTAACCAGTTGCGCTACCATGATTGGTGAAACAAAAGGGGTGACCAAAATATTTAACATTGTCTTCTACACTCATTCAAAACTCAACATACATAAAAAAATGGCATCGAAAGGTTTTTACCATCCAATATCTTACACAGTAGGGCTTCCACACAAGCCAAGGAACCGGCTAGGCTCCCCTATCAGGTGAAACCAAAAGGCACTCACAAAATATTTATCCCTGTCTTTATGCTCATCAAAAATTTTGCTCCTCCCTCTTTTTCTGCCATTCATATTCACCATGAAAATTACATATTCAATTCTCTTAAATTTCAAAGTTGAAATAAAACCATATATTTATATGCTTCCAATGGTGTTCAATTTTTCAAAGTCGACTCAAATTTAAATTTTATATTTCCTCAAAAACATTGGTGCCTTTTTCCTTTTCAAGAATATTTGGGTGATAATATTTAAATTAAATATTATATCATTATATTTTAAAACCTTAAATATTTAAATCCTTTGATTTAAATATTTCAAACTTATGTCCCAACCTTTGTCCTTATCATTATAAACCTCTGGCATTCTTTTTAAAAAATTTTGTCCTAAGACTTTAAACCTTTTTGTCTCAATCCTTTAATTAAATATTTTTTCCAACCTTCTATTTATAATATTTAAATATAATATTTAAATATTATAAATAGAAGGTTGGACAAAATATAATATTTAAATATTATAACCCTTTACTTTGAGATATACCTTGCATTGAATAATTATCCATTATTTTCTTTGTCCAATCTTGTAAATTTCTCATCCTTTAAGTATATTTCTGCCTTAAATACCATGCACCCTTTGACATCAATGACAACTCAATATTCTCAACATTCTATCCCTTTGTAATTGATGGCAACCATACAAAAAAATTCTTCTATTGCAACTAGTTTCCAAATATGATCCACCTAAAAAGTTGCTCTCCCTCACTGAATTCTCCCCTTTGACATCAATGGCAAAGGGCTCCTTGAGGCTAAAAATAAGACACTTAGCATCACCCCCTCACCACCTCCTTTACTTGAGGTGATCAATTTTTATATGGGAGTGAAATTACTCTCAATTTTCCTCTGAGATACTCAAAAGTTTCCTTTGGAAGTGGCTTGGTAAAAATATCAGCAATATGTTCCTTTGTAGCAATGTCTTCCAATTTGACTTGCTAATCAATCACTTGCTCTCTCAAAAAATTATATTTTATTGGAATGTGCTTGGTCCTTGAATGCATCACTAGATTCTTTGAAATATCAATAGCACTTGTATTATAACACGGTATGGAGATAGGATGATCATGCTCTATTTTAAAATCACTTAAATTTTGCTTCATCCATAAAGCCTATGTACAACAAGAAAATTTTGCAATGTACTCTACCTTTATAGTGGATAAGGATACCGATGCTTATTTATTACTTATCCAAGAGACTAAACAATATCTAATAAATAATGCTTCTCAACTTGTGTTTTTTCTATCATCAATAATGCAAACCCAATCTACATCTGCATCTGTAGTGAGTGTGAAATTATTGCATTTGGGGTACCACAATCCAAAACTCATAGTTCCTTTCAAATACTTAAATATTATCTTTACTGCATATACATGTGTTTATTTTGGAGAAGCTTAAAAATTTTACCATCAATCTGATTGCCTGCATTATATCTGGTCTTGTAGCTGCGACATGTAGTAAAATTCCAATCATGGATCTATATAATGTCTAATATGCCTTAAGAGACTCATCGTATTTACTTAACTTACATCCTAATACTTGATGTGAGAGAAAAAAACTTTGTTTGATTGTAAAAATTTTAAACCAAGGAAGAAAGACAACTCACCAAGCATTGACATCTCAAATTCATCTTGCATACTCTTTGTAAATTTCTAGCACATATTATCATTACTGCCTCAAAAAATGATATCATCCACATATACCACTACAATAAACAAGTCATTTCCTTCATTTTTTATGTATAGATTGCTATTAGCTATACCTTTTTTGAAACCCTATTCTTGGAGATACTTATCCAACCTAAAGTACCAAGCCCTAGGGGTTTTCTTTAGTCCATAGAGAGTCTTCTTTAATTTACATACATAGTCTAGCTTATCTATTAGTTTGAAACCATCTAGTTGCTCAATGTAGACCTCTTCCTCTAAGTAACCATTGAGAAATGCAGATTTTACATCCATTTGATACACCTTGAAGTTTCTAAAACTTGAGAAATCCAAGAGAATTCTTATGGCTTCAATACGTGCAACAAGAGCAAATGTTTCTTCAAATTCAATCCCCTCAACTTGTGCATAGCATTTGCACACAAGTCTTGCTTTATTTTTGAAAACCTGACCATATTCACTCAACTTGTTTCTATAGACCCATTTGGTGCCAATTACATTCTTGTATTTAGGACATGGCACAAATTCCCAAGTCTAACTATTTTCTATTTGGTCTAATTCTTCTTCCATTGCCTTAATACAATATTTATCTTCACTTGCTTCATTGAAATCCTTGGGCTCAATTTTAGATAGCGAAGAAAATTTTACATGTTCACCTATTCCTATTATCTTCCTCCTTGTTTGTCTCTCATCTGGATTCCCAATAATTAGTTATCTTGGATTATTCTTTTGCACATGAAGAAAACATGCTTATATTGAGAGCGGGTGAATAATATAAAATAAACTTTTACTTTTCCTTCCCAAACAATATTATCCAATGTTATCAATTGTAATATATTTTCATAGTAGTATTAACCAATATCATCAATATAAGTAAAATATAATGCACATATAATCACACACATGAGAGACAAAAATTTGACGTAGTTCACCCAATGTGGGTTATGCCCATGGAGAAAATATTTCTTCTAAATTTTCTCAACAAATCTCTTGGGAACCAATTCCCTATTACAATATTTATGGATCTTTGTCCAAAGGAGATCTCAATCCCATATGCTCAATTTTGTGGACCTCTATCCATAGGAGAACTCTACCCCCTTAACTCTAGTTCATGGAAATTTATCCATATGAGAACTCTATCCCCTTATTGGTTTGGTTTGTGGAACTCTATCCATAGGAGACACCTCTCCTTTGCTTTGGTTCATGGAACTCTATCCATAGGAGACACCTCTTCTTTGCTTTGGTTCATGGAACTTTATCCACATGAGACACTTCTCTTATTTACTCTATTTTGTGGAACTCTATCCATAGGAAACACCTCTCATCTATTATTTGGTCACCTCCAAAGCTAGTACACACCTCTACTTAACTCTACTCCAAACCTACTCACGATACTTACTTAGGTTTGCTCATAGATCTACTCTCAAATCTACCTCAAATCTATCTCAACTCTGCCCCAAATATGCACACATTACAAGCATAAATTTATCTCAGATCTATACCAAATCTACACACATTACATGCATAAATCTGTCTCAACTCTACCCCAAATATACACACATTACATGCATAAATATGTCTCAAATATGTCCAAAATCTGCACACATTACATGCATAAATTTGTCTCAACCCTACCTCAAATTTTTGCACATTACATGCATAAATATTTCTCAAATCTACCCCAAACCTGCACACATTACATGCAAAAATATGTCTCAACTCTATTTTAAGTCTTCTCCAAAGAATTTATCAAATATGATCACTTATATCTACTCAAATCTGCTCTAACACATGCTCAAAATTGCTCTAACACATACTCAAATATTGCTCATGACCCATGCTTTGATCAAAGTACTTCAGACATATTCTACCCAAAATTCTTGTTCAAGAACACATAAAATGATATGCAATACAATTTCACAATATGTTCTTTTTAAATATCACTAAAGCCCAATGCACAAATTGTTTCACAAATTCATTCAAACAATGAAGCATTATTTATTCCCAAGCTCTAGCACATGTGTTTCTAGTCTCATTCAACAATGAAGTACAACTTGTTCCCAAACCCTAGCACATATATTTCCAGCAATGATCATATATAATATTTATTTTTCCACCTTATGATTCAAAAATATTTGCTCAACCAAAAACCTTTAAGAAAGAATAATATCACCATACCTCTTAACTTGCTTTGATGAAGGTGTGCCCTCAAAAACCTGCCTCAAAATAATTTCCCTTTCAAAGTGCCACTTCAAAACTAGTTAGTAGATCTCTCTTTCAAATCACCCACATTAAATTTCTTCTCAAAAAAATGTGCATAATGGAATTTGAAAATTATGATCAATGACTCTCTTTTTATTCTTAAAATATAGGGCATTAAAAATTATCAAAACCCCTCAAACGTTCTTTTCACCATACAAAAATTACAACCAAAAATCAAACCACAATAACACCTTATAACTCCTACTTTTTCAAGAAATAATTTTCACCACACCACAAAGTTTCTTATAGCACTCAATAACTCAAAGCAAAAATTACAACATTTAAATCATCCATATACACCTTATACCTCCTTACTTTCATAAAATAATTACCAACACTGATGACAAAGCGAACCAATTGTAATTGATGAAATAAATAACATACATAGAGCTTAGATTAGCCCATCAGTTACGGAGCTAACTAGCGAGATTAGAAGTTGTTGAAACAACATGCTAAATAATGAATAACAAACTAGCCTAATAATGTAATGAAATATAGCTATGCTAACATCCTCCCTTTATTACATTATTTTGCAATACATAGAGAGCTGTGAAACAACTCAAATTTAACACGTGCAAGTGCCTCAGTGAAAATATATACAACTTGAGCATCGGTGGGAATGTACTGAAGCTAAATTCGATGCCTTGGAACTTCGTCTCGAATTAAGTGACATTGTGTTTCAATGTGCTTGGTTTTCTCATGATGCACTAGTTTCTTAACAAGGTTCAAAACACCCTAGTTGTCGCAGAACAAGTGTACTAGAGATTTTGATGGATGACCCATACTTGTTAGAATGGGATGCAACCATATCACTTCATACATAGCTTCACGTGCAGCGTGATACTCTACCTCTATATATGAGATAGCAACCACCTGTTACTTCTTATTGTCCCAAGAGACAGGGCTGGATCCAAGATTAAATATATATCCTGAAGTTGATTTTTGATCATAATATGACCCAGTATAGTCAGAGTCTATGTATCCTTGCAAGAAGAATTTGTCATTCCTCTTGTATTCTAGGCCATATTCCATTGTTCAACGAACATAGTGAAGAACATGTTTTGCTACTTTCTAGTGAGTAGTCTTAGGTTCACAGCAAACATGATATCTAGCCTTGTTTTTGTCAGATATATGAGACTCCTAATCATTTTTCGATAGAGAGATCTACCTGAGGTAAATCATCATATTGTGATAACTGAAGCCCTGATTCCATCGAAGTTGTCATTGGCTTGCAATAAGCCATGCAATATTTTTCTAATAGTATCTTGGCATACTTTTTATGATTCACTTTGATGTAGTGCTCTTTCAGGCTCACTTCTAGACCAATACAATAATGGATAAGTCCGATATATTTCATCTCAAAAGATTTCCACATGTCTCTTTTGATAGTAGAGATCATAGTTTCTGAACTCCCTGTAATGAGCATATCATCAACATAGAGTACAAGCAACACTATTTCATAACCTTGTTTCTTGAAATAGAGGTTTGCATATGACGGACATATCTTAAATCCATGTTGTAGGATGTGATTATCCATTTTTATATACCAAGCTCAAGGAGATTGTTTTAAACCATATAAGGATTTGACCAACTTGCACACTTTATGTTCTTGGCCTTCTAATTCAAATCCTTCTGGTTGAGTCATGTAGACTTCCTCTTGGAGATCACCATTCAAAAAAGCACTCTTGACATCCATCTGGTAAACTTTCCACCCATACTATGTTGCCATAGTGGTCATCCGAGCAGTAGGTGCAAAATTTTCCTCGTAGTCAATGCCTTCCTTTTGCACATAACCATTTGCAACAAGATGGACCTTATGCTTATAAATTGTCTCATCTACCTTATACTTGACTTTGTACACCCATTTGCAGCTAATGGGCTTCTTTTTGTGTAGTAGATCAACAGGCTCCCAAGTTTTGTTCTTTTTTAGAGACTTATATGCAGAATCCATAGCAGCCTTCCATTGTGACTCACTCAGAGTTTCTTGTACCAAAATAGGTTCATGTTCATTCATTGAAGACATAAAAATCCTATCATCATCTATATCTATATCCTTTGTTTCTCTATGTAGATCTACAAAAAGTTCCTCAAAATATTGACAAATATCATCAACCTCAGTAGTCTTTGCTGTTGCTCTCTCCTGTCGAGCCATGTTGCGAGTACGAGGTCTATCCAAAGTCAAATATGGTGGAGTGGATAACTTGGAGTCTTTGATTGTACTTGTATACCATTTTGGATTCTTCTTCTGTGATGATGAAGAAGATGCAAAAGTATAAGTACCTCTAGTCTTTGGTGATGAAGGGGACTTCTCAACTTTGTATTCCACAAGATCTAGGTATACATTAGATGTGCTTTGTGATGTGAAAGCATCATCAAAAAACAATATCTCTACTGACATGAATCTTTTTTGTCAAAGGATCAATAAATTATAACCCTTAGAGTGCTCATCATAGCCAAGAAGAATACACTTCAATGACTTCTCATCAAGATTCTTCCTTTTCTCTTTTGGTATGTGCATGAAAGCTTTACATCCAAAAATGTGAAGATGAGATATGGAGGGTTTTTGACCACTCCATGCTTCCTATGGATTCATTCCTTTTAGGGCCTTTGTGGGTGCTCTATTCAATAGATATACTACTGTGGTGACAGCTTTTTCCAAATATTGTTGCTCAAGACTAGCTCCTGTGAACATGCAATGAACCATTTCCATGATAGAACGGTTCCTCCTCTCACCAAATCCATTTTACTGAGGATTATAAGCAGTATTTAACTGTCTCATGATCCCATGTGTAGTCAATAATATAGAAAACTCTTTAGAGGTAAACTCCCCCCTTGATCTGAGTGAAGGATCTTTATAGAAGTCCTTGACTCCTTTTCAACAGATTTCTTGAATTTCTAGAAGAAACTAAAGGCTTCATATTTTAGATTAAGAAAGAACACCCACATATTTCATGAGTAATCATCCACAAACAACTAAAAATACCTCTTTTCCCCATAACTGATGGGTGTGAAAGGACCGCACAGATCGGTGTGAACCAACTCCAAATGTTTCTTTGCTCTTGTAGAGCTCTACTCAAAAGGTACTCTATGTTGCTTTCCTACCAAACAGTCAGAGCACACTGGCAATGTGGAAGAAATGGAAGGAAGACCCTTTACCATCTCATACTTACTTACCTCAAGTAAGTAGCCAAAACTAATATTCCCATATCTCTTGTGCCATAGGGAAGTTTCCTCTTTTGTAGATACTGTTATGGCAACATGGGGAGTAGATATAGCATCTAAGGCAAATAAAACATGCTTGTATGAAGCGGTTGCAATGCTCTTACCCCTCAGGGTAATAGAACAACACTTCTTGCCACCCTCAACACAAAATTCTACAACCATATCCTTATCCAAAATTTGTGTGACAGACAACAAATTGTTCATCAATCCTGGAACATAGAGGACTTTGTCAATATGACACTTGCCATCAGGAAGAGTGACTAAAATTGTACCTTCTCCCTGAACCTTGTATATTTTGTCATCATAAATAATTATAGGTTTACCCTCTTTGGCCTCAAATGATTCAAACCATGATTTATCACCAGTCATATGCTTACTAGCACCAGAATCAACATACCATACAAGATCCTTATGCTTGGAGGTTGTGGTAGTCATGAGCATCTTGTGTGCCCACTCAAAATCTGAGTCAGATTATTCAACAACATTCACTTTGGGTTACTTGTTCTTATTTTGTGGTTTGTTCTATATTTTTTTTTTAGGTTTCTTATTCTTGTGCCAACATTTTTTTGTATCATGATTGTCTTTGTTACAGATTTTGTAATATCTCTTTGTTTGTTGAGGTTTTTTCCCTTTTGAATATTTGTGAGAATTCCCTCCTTTCTAAAAATTGCCTTTCTTATTTGAATCCTTCCTGTTGGAGTATAGGGTTGTATTAGAAGAATAATCTCTCTAAATTTTGCATGCCTCCTCTTCTTGAAGCAGATTGACCAACTCAACAAAGGTAAATTTTCTCTATGACACCTAAAGTGAGGTGATCAACACCCTGTAAGAATCAGGTAAAGCCCTCAATACTACTAAAGTAAGGAACTTATCATCTATAGTTTCTCCCAAAGGACTCAATTTTACTTTCAACTCAAACACTCTATAAATAAAGAGTTCAACTATCTCACCCTACTTCATACTTAAACTGTGAAGTTGAGATTGAAGGTAAAGAATGGTGGAATCATTCTTTCCTTCATAAATTATTTGAAGGGCATCCCATTCCTCTTTACCATGTTCTTTGTCAACTATGTGAGGTTGAACTTCATCTAAAACAACAAGCAATATGAGCACCCTTGCTCTACTGTCTTTCTTATCAAATGCAATCTGATCGACAATTTGAGCTATAGCTACTGTTGATCCAGTTGCTGGTGAAGGTCTTGTTGTTGCTCCAAAAACAACATCCCATAAGTCTTCCATGACAATGATAGCCTCCATATTGTTTTCTATGGTGTGTAATTAGGACCTTTCAATAATTGATGAGCATCAATCATTAACTTTGCAACCATAGTGAGGGTTCCTTATAACACCATGTGGTCCCTCTTTCTATATACCTTTTTCCAAGTCATTATATCGTACAAAATACCCGCCCTTATGTGAGGGAGACTATAGGTATTTTGAAATATCAGAAAAAACACCCGCCCTTACATGAGAGAGACTATAGGTAATTTTTAGAGATCATACAATACGTGGAACTTAGGCAATATTGAAAGGAAATCATCTCGTTGGTGGCACCTACCATAGAAAGTCATCAATCCTGATGCATAGGGCGTAACTTCCCCTAAACACTTCGGATGTCAGAACTTTCATCAAGATTTATGCCTAAACACGAGCAATTGGGGTAGTGGATGGAGTAAAAAATGCAAACTGGCATACTTATTCCTCCTCGACGATTGATAGAAAACAAGCTCAAATGTCATTTTGGTAGCTATATTAGGCAGAAGATGCAGTAGCCCAATCATGACAACATTACCTATAAGTACAGGCCAGAGGCATCACAAATATTGAACGCTGCAGTGCAAAATGAATTGCACAAATGGGTTTTATTTATTCTGGGGACTTAGGGCGTGATTTTGATTTTTAACTTTAATGAAGTAGGGCATAAAGAAATGAAAATTATACATACATTAGAAAAGCACCCACAGAAATAAACCCATAGGTGTTCGGCACTATCGAAAATGCACCTTTACAATTTTGCCAATTACATTTTTCAAAAAATGAAAAATAATCTCTATCCCCCCCTGAATTTTGTAGAAAAAAATGTGTGGTTGTCTTCAAAGGTTTGTAATTTTAAGTTTGAAAAATAAAATTTTCAAAGGAAATAAAACAAATAGATTTATTTAAATATAATTCTCAAAATTATTTTAATGTAAAAAAATAATAATTTTGAAAAAAAAAAAATTAAATAACCTAAGTTTTAAATCATTTAGAAAATAAATTAATCAAACAAAATTTTTATTTTTTTACCTTTGTTTGTGAGGGTTGGCGGGTGTTGAACCCCCGACCACTCCTTCCGTATCACTGGCCCCTTGACCAACTGGGCTAGCAGGCTAATCCGAAAGGTAATGGAAGACACCTTCCCTTTATCGAATGAGGTAGAATCTGCTCGAGCGGCAGTGCTTCTCTCAGCAGTGGCGCTCCGTTGTGGTGGTGAAAATTCTCCACTTGCCAGATCCCCAACTCACAGTTGCTGGTGTAGACCACCAAATGCTTCAACTAATAGATCCTCAACTCATAGTAGGGCATCGTTTCTCCTCTCTGACGGGTGGCTACTACTTTCTCTCGACACAAAAATGAAGCTTCAACAAGTGGTCACAACAAATATTTTACGTATTTTAGAGATTCTCCCATAGTTTACACACATTGGGCAATCTTTTCTACAAATCTTCTATGATTCATTGTGCATGTCTGATGTCCACAATAAGAATTGTTCTACTTGGGCATGACACACACAATGACAAGGCTAAAGTAGCCTTCTCCACCTGAGCCTATTCTAATCGTCTCATCGAGGTTCTTTTCATGAAGTAGTGGTGTGCTCTCAGGCCTGCTTCATCACACTACAACTATTTTTTTCTCCCCTAATCATTGTATCACTCATGTAAACTAATTCTCCAGGCGATGCTTCTATGTAGGCTCACGGAAGACTTGAAGTCTACCATCTCAGAAAACAAACTATGTAGAGGATTTTTTGGATCCGCAATGTCATAGTGCAATCGTGTCGCCCTCCTTTTGTTGATGATATCTATGATAAAATAAAATATCGCTGCAGCATATGTAACTTGCTATCCTCCAGGTGGTAATTGACGATATTTAAAAAAAAAAAAATCAATATCCCACATGGGGAACACAATATCAAACGAAGCAATTTAAAATTACAAATTGTCACATGGAATATCGACCACCTGTGGGTGGTCTCTTCTCAGTTGGCTCTTTTTGCTTGCACCAGATGTTCTCAGTCCATCTATCTGCCATGTCATACTATTTGGTCGTCTATATTAGGTTAGAGTAAAGTCTCCCATCGTCAGGTAGCCAATCACATCACCAAGGTCGAGTTGCCATTGTCTAACCTAGGTCCTAGGTGTTGAGTCTAGATGCACCGTCGATCACCTCTATCGTATCTCGAGTCATCCATCGCCATGTGTCCAGGTAGCACGGTCTATTGACCGTCTAGTTGGTCCTATCTCCAATGGTTGTGTTTGATTTTGGTGATTGTTAGGTCTCAATGCACCCCTGTGTCAGTCATCTGGTGGTGCGAGTCCGTTAGGTGTGACAGGTCTCGCACATCAGCGACTAGATCCCACCAATAGGTTCAATGTCTAACAGAGTCATATTTGACTTGGGAAGTGTTCTAGGATGATGCCTCCTCGTAATTCTGATCTATAGTGCAAATCAAATGGTACCTCTCAAGAAATAATTGAGCTTGGAGCATCCTTGCTCTGATACCATCATGACAAAGCGAACTAATTCCAATTATAATTGATGAAATAAATAACATACATAGAGCGTAGATTAGCCCGTTAGTTATGGAGCTAACTAGCAATATTAGAAGTTGTTAAAACAACATGTTAAATAATAAATAATAAACTAGCCTAATAATGTAATGAAATATAGCTACGCTAACAAACACAATTAATGACCCAAGGCACAAATTTAAAATTTTTAATAAAATTCATACACCTTATACCTCATAGTAAGAATAATAATTTTCAATGCACTCACTGTCTAATAATGCACATAGAAATATAATTTATAATGTTATATGTTGACCCCAATCATTTATGTAAAAATAAAACCTTGTCTCCCCTAATGCCAATACTTAAAGCGCAAACCTTAGACATTCAAAAAATTTAATTCAAAACTTTGTACCTTCATGAATTTTGTCACCGTAATCCAAACCTACCACCTCTAGTTGGTCCATGCCTTAGCATAAGCTAGAAAACTATGTGTGCTAGCTGCCCACACAACAACCAAAATGCACACACTCCTATTTCAACTACCACATAATGCGATATCTTTCTTGACCATAACTTCAGCAAAATAGACCCTATCTGATGAGGCCTAGAAATACCTCATTATTACACTATGGTTGACATATAAAAACTGCCATAATATTAAATATGACAAAGTTAAAGTGCCAAATAGTGATTAGAATATGTTATTTGTTACATGTTTGCATGATTTTATGTTTGGAACATTATACCTCTATTTTGACTATTTTCAGCACTGTTTCAGTTGATTAGGTAGTAAATAAAACATGTATTGCAATTACATTCTGATGACATGAACAGATTCCTCTCATCAAGAACTACAACTTTGCTTTTTGAAGCAAGTCAATCCGAGTTGTAGATAAAAAGTTATGAAGGTTACATCGTTCTTGTGCTCATTGTTCATTCTTGTGCTCATTGTTCATTCATGCACTCATTGTTCATGCCTTAGTCTTTTCTGGAGCTGTTAACAGGTGCAAATTTGCATTAAAGGGAACATTGGTGGATCTACTGGGAATGATCCAGAGTGAGTTAAGGTACCAAATTCATACCAATGGTACTTCATAATATAGAGAAAACATGACCTAGATTTGAAGGCATATGGACAAGTAACTTGGAATTTATGGGGCTTGCAAAATGGCAGTTTCACACTTCTTGACAACTGGAAATGCTGGTAAAAATTTGTGTTAAAGGCCAACTTGACAGCGATGCAGGGACTAATTTCTGAGGAATTAAGAGTTGAAAATTTAACCCAATGTTGTTCATATAACCAAGAACACGTAGACATAATTTGGTAAAAAATGGAGTTACGATGAACAAGTTATGAGCACTCCAAAAGGACATCTAAGCATGTTTTGGCAGCTGGAAACAGTAGGTCACAGTCCATACAAATTCCAGCCACCTGTCACTTTGAAGGAAGGCATCAAATTTGTCAAATAAATAAGAGGTAAATGCTTGGAAATAGTTGGGGGAGAATAGGCATGACTCTTTCTCCACTTGATAGCACTGCCATGTGATGCAAATGGAAGCAACAAGTCAAAAGGCTAAAATGCAAGAAATTTGGTAAAAGTAGGACACAATCATGCAAATTCTAGCCAGCTGTACATATACAGTAGGGCTTGGAATCAGTCGCTCCAGCACATGCCACTCCTGTTAACAACTTCCTCGCTATGCGTTTGGAGCGCAGATAAGCAATGAATTGTCACCTGCCTGTTATTTCGAAGCAGCACATGAATAAGCAGCGTAGGAATAGGGAATAGCGAAGGAACAACTGAAAGTGGTCAAAATTGATAAAATAGTGGAGGAAATTATTGGCAATTGACCAAGAGGTTGTCCCAACTCATCTTAACATGATTTCCTCAACAAATGCAGCCAAACAATGATGAATGGATAAAGTTTTGACAAAGCAAATTTTTGCATTCTAGAAAATAGTTATGCAATCAGTTGTAAATCCCTACAAATCAATAACCAAGCATATCAGCATTATATTATAAATAAGAAAGCTCCTATATGGTTGAGCATATAGATAGATAGGCAATAGAATATCGAAATTAGTATAGAGTGAAGTTTCTTTGTAGCAGAACAGTAATTTGCAGGTTTTTCCCTGCATTACTGTAATCCAGTTTTAGATTGAATAAAAAGGTGCAATATTCATATATCAATTGGCATTTTGAGGTTGATGATTAGCATCTATATTTTCTTAGCATAACTTCTCACCTTCTTCTGGTTCTAGAAGCAAGGGCCACTTGCAGGGCTAGAGAAATGCAATTTCTGATAGAATTTCTTGTTGATTTCTTGCTATAGCAGATTAGCAGAATTCTGCCAGTTTTCCATTTCTTTAGTAGTTTTCAACACAATTTTTAGCCTTTGATAGCATTTTCAACATTTCTCTGCAATTTCCAGAATTATGTCATTTTCTAGTTTTACTGCAATAAACATTAGTTTGGTTCAACTTATGTTCAGATCATTGTGAGTTTTATCATTGGTTAAATTTTGCAAGTGTGTGTGTGAATTTCCATTCTGTAGTTTACTTTTCTATAATTTTCTTTGTGGTCAATTTAGCAGCATTTTATTTCTTGTCAATTTTAGATTTTGCAATTTTCATTTCCTGCAATTTTAATTTAGTTTCAACTTCTGCAATTTGATTTCCAATTCTAGGAGTTAGAGGTCACACCAAACCCCCAAACACTAACTGATCCATCAATAAAGCCTATTTTTTGAATGAACTAATATTTAACCTATTGGAGCCTTCTTTCGTATATAGCCTTGGACACCACCTTAGATTGACACATAATTACTAAATGATGAATGGACAACGACACTCATAATTTTTGGCATCGTTGCTGGGGATAGGTGTTTTTAGAAGAGGAAATCAGTCCTATAATTGTTAGTGTGCTAAGTTGTGAACTTCAGAGTGAAATCTGAATGTAATAACTGGCATAATTAATAGTTGTTGATAAATTCCATTTCAATTCATTTAGAGAACAAGCAAGTTTGAATAGGTTAAAAGATGTGAAAGCACGATGTCAAATTATGAAAAATCCTTTGCCTACCACAGAAAGAAAAATTTCACAAGAGGTTGAAAGTATGTCAAAGTTGTCCAAATTTATGATTTCCAAAACTGTTGGAACTTTCAAAGAATTACAATCATCTATGTCCAGAACTGTAGGATCCTTTGAGAAATCATCACAAGGAGGAACAATCAATAGTTCAACACCCTTTTTTCTTGAAAAATCCATACAATCAGGACAGTTTAATAGTATATATAATTGTGATTGGGAACCTATAAGGGTAGGCTCACAAGAGAATCTAGGGAGAGCCAGTAATGTGCTCCAACCTAGTGCAACTAGTACACCTACCAAAACTTTTCAAAATCCCATCCAATTAGATCCTAATCAAAATGCTCCCATGAAGGTCATTTCACCTTCTATGTTATCGACTTTTAAGGGATTTACATTTGAAGACCCTGATTTGTTTTTGTTTGAGTTTAAAATTGTGTGTCAAGCTCATGATTACACTAACGACAATCAAAAGCTCAAATTGTTTCCTTCCACTCTTAAAGAGTCATATCTACGATGGTTTATCACCTTAGCACCTGATTCAATTAGAACCTAGAATGATATGGAAAATATATTTTTGGAGAGATACCAAGAATATTGTCAAGTCAAGAATCAAAACAATGAATTGCTTGAAATGAAACAAAAGGAAAATGAAATATTAGAAGATTATGTAGACATATTTTCTTTTTTTCATAAGAGATGTGGTAGTTTTGAACCTGAAATGTGCAAAATTATATTCTTAAGGGGACTACAAGATGAATTTCGGGATGCATTGGATATTTTAGGAAAATGCGATGCAAATGCACTTGAAATCCAGGAAATCATTAAACTTTGCAAAATTTATTCTCATTCAAGGCATAGAAAACATAGAATTGGTAATGATAAACATGATTTGAAAGAATGTATGAAAGAGTTTGCTAAAACTGATATTGTTGTACATCTTGATAAAAAAGTAGATAAAACGAGTAAATCTACTGAACCTTTAGTTATCTATTGTTCAAGATGTGAGCAACAACATTCTATTCATGACTGTCCTTTGAACAAAACATTTATACCAGCTACATGTAGCATTTGTCAAAAATGACATTCCACAAATCAATGTAGTTTATTGCCAGAACTTTGAAAAACAACTTCAACCTATGAAAAAACTCAATTTTGTAGGACAAGGACAAGGAGATAATTTTTTTAAGTTTCCATATTAGAATGCTTCTCAATTTCCTATACATTGGGGAAATAATCCTTGGTATATGCCATGGTATGCTTCAGGTCCACTTCAACAATGTTGGAGTCAACCACCATGGGCATATTCCCAAGAGTGGTCTCAACATGGATGGATGAAACAACAATGGAATCAACCACATACACCATGGTTGTAGCCAAAACTACAAGGATATCAATGGGGACAACAACAAAAATTGCACAAAGGGCAGCAACATTTTCAAACACAAAAATCAAATTTATTTCCCACTCATACCCATAGTTTCTCTCATGGACAACAACAACAAAATGAAAAAAAAACCTCTATTTTCAGCTCAACCTGTGGTCAGTCCAAACAATGTTAAACAGGTAACCCCTGTCTCTATGGCTAAATCAAAAAATACAGCCATAATAAATGTCGGTGACTATCATAAAAATTAGTTGTGTTTAGAAAAACCACTTCTTGAATATATTCCACTTACCATTGTAGAAATAGGAGCTAAAATGAATGCACATAAAAACAAATCTGCACTGAAACAAGAAGAAGAAAAAGAAAATCTCCCACAAAAAGAATCATATCTTGAACAGTTTGAAATATCAAAACTAACATCTTTGAAATCATATTTGATAAGGGAATTAAAACATTTAAATGTTATAGTCCCTTTACTTCAAGCTATTAAAGATGTGCCAATCATTAATACAATTGTTCAAGAAATATGTTTTAACAAACCAAGAAAAAAGAAGAAAATATATCCTAAAAACATACAAGTCGGTGATAAAAGAGTAAACTTGCTTGCAAGAAACCTTAGTCCACCTAAGTATGATTGTCTAGGATGCCCATGGTTTCGTGAAACATATAAGGAAAATGAAATGAACATTTCAATTTTGGACTCCATCATTGTAAAGGATAATGTAGAAGAGATGGATTCATCCAAACAGTCTATTTTTGATGAAAATGTTCAGAATGCAGATTTTAAATATGAACCATTCACTGTTCAACAATTATTATGGAATGATGAAAAACAAAATTCTAAAAATTTCTCATCCATTCCAATACAAAAAAAATTTCTTCACTTGTCACATGGATGTCATCATTTTTTCTCATCTTTTCCTTTCCATTTATCAAAGTTAATTCTTTTAAGAATTGTTTTTGGTAAACATACATAGATTTTCCATTCTTTTCCACCATATCATTGTCCTCTTAATTCATTAATGCATCATTCTCCAAGAACCAATTCAAAACATCTTGGTACAAAACAAACTGAAATGCAGCCAAAATAACCTTTGAACAACAATAGTTGGTTGACTAAAAACCAGGAAGTAAATTTGTTTGATGTATTGACCCAACATCCTAATGCTCTACTAACACTTTATGCATCTTTAGTAGTTTGCATTGAGTTGTTGCAGGTACAAAAAAAATAGATTTTGTAGTTGAATGCAGTTAATGAACTTTGGTTGGAAGCACTTCACCAAATAGAGTTCATTCAACAAAAATGGAAAATGTGGCATGATGATCACATTAAGAGCAACAAGGATGAACCAGAAGAGTTTGAGAATGGAGTTGTTCAACTTTCTTCGATTGATGATTCAAGAAGGACATTAGTGGTGAATGGACATCTTTTACAGTTGTTCCATAAACCACTCACAAAGAAGGAATTTCCTCAATATTTCAGACAGTCACATTTGCATATGATAGAAGAGGATTCCTCTTCCAACAAGGTTTCCAAATGATCATATTTTTTTAGCCTTGAAAAAAAAATGAAAAAAAATGAAGGAAATAATTTTGTTTGTGAAATTCCTTCATGGGCACAATTTCAAGAAAAATGTGAAATTCCTTCATGGGCACAAGCAAGACATAAAAAAAAATAAAAATAAAAAACAAAAAAATAAAAAGAAAAAAAAAAGTTGAAAAAAAAAAAAACAAAAGTTGGTTGAAAACCAGAAATGGCAGCCTCTTTTGATAAAAAAAAATGAAAAAATGAAAAAAAAAAGAAAAAAAATGAATAATTCAGTAGTGAAAACCTTCTCGGAGGCGTTGTTGAGTTGGCTTGCATGAAAACCGGTTTTCCGGCATGCATTGCCTTGTTGATCCACCCATCATTGTTCTACCATTGTACAAATCTCACCTACTGCACCTATGTTGTTCTTATTTCAAGAAAAAAATCATCATCAAAAGCAGCTTTTAAGGTGGATGATAAATTTTCAGGACAGTAAGGTATGTGTTTCTTGCATTTAGTCATGGTAAGCATTTAGCATTTAGTATATGATAATCAATATCTAGCATAAACTATTCATACAATATTGGCAAGTTATAAAAAATGGAACATGTTGTTAAAAATGTCAAGAAACACCCCCCTTCTGCCCCTAGTTGCATGGAAAATTCAACATTGTGAAAAACCTGATTTTGGGACAGATATGATAGCCATCTTATCTTTATTAGTAGGGCAGATTTCAGAATAAAATGTCCCTCCAATACCTCATAAATCTGAGAAGGACGAAATGCACCTGAAAATTCTGTTTTACTACTACTGCAATAAAACAGCAACAGACAAAAAAAAAATAGCATGGAAAAAGAATTTTTGATGTTATGGAAGGCTTATACACTCTAAATATGGGTCCACACTAGAATTTGCAGCTAAATTTTGCATAGGAGGTCATTTCAGCATGTTTTTGACACATCTTCAGAATGACAGTCTCATTCCATAGAAACTTTGGAACAACAGTCTCATTCCAAGAGCATGCTTCAAAACCAGACAAATTATGCCATAAATTCTTGAAAATGTTGTAGAACAACAGGGCACATTATATATTAAGTTTATTAAAGTTCTACCACAAGTACAAAGGAAGAAAAGAAAAAAAAAGAAAAAAATTGCAGGAACTACAATGTTTGGTGTAGTGCAGTAAGAAGAACTTTCTCGGGTAGTAGGTGGAAAAAGTATGTTGTTCATCTTACTAGGGTCTCCTAGGATGCATGAGGGCATGCATCATTTCAAGTTGGGGGGAATGATGAGGCCTAGAAATGCCTCATTATTACACTATGGTTGACATATAAAAACTGCCATAATATTAAATATGGCAAAGTTAAAGTGCCAAATAGTGATTAGAATATGTTATTTGTTACATGTTTGCATGATTTTATGTTTGGAACATTATACCTCTATTTTGACTATTTTCAGCACTATTTCAGTTGATTAGGTAGTAAATAAAACATGTATTGCAATTACATTCTGATGGCATGAAAAGATTCCTCTCATCAAGAACTACAACTTTGCTTTTTGAAGCAAGTCAATCCGAGCTGTAGATAAAAAGTTATGAAGGTTACATCGTTCTTGTGCTTATTATTCATTCCTGCGCTCATTATTCATTCTTGTGCTCATTGTTCATGCCTTAGTCTTTTCTAGAGCTGTTAATAGGTGCAAATCTACGTTAAAGGGAACATTGGCAGATCTATTGGGAATGATCCAGAGTGAGTTAAGGTACCAAATTCATACCAATGGTACTTCATAATATAGAGAAAACATGACCTAAATTTGAAGGCATATGGACAAGTAACTTGGAAGTTATGAGGCCTGCAAAATGGTAGTTTCACACTTTTTGATAGCTGGAAATCTTTGGTAAAAATCTGTGTTAAAGGCCAACTTGACAACGATGCAGGGAGTAATTTTTGAGGAATTAAGAGTTGAAAATTGAACCCAATGTTGTTCATATAACCAAGAACACGTGGACATAATTTGGTAAAAAATGGAGTTACGATGAACAATTTATGAGCACTTCAAAAGGGCATCTGGGCATGTTTTGGAAGCTGGAAATAGCAGGTCAGTCCATACAAATTCTAGCCACCTGTCACTTTGAAGGAAGACATGGAATTTGTCAAATAAAGAAGAGGTAAACGCTTGGAAACAGTTGAGGGAGAATAGACATGACTCTTTCTCCACCTGATAGCACTGCCACGTGATGCAAATGGAAGCAACAAGTCAAAAGGCTAAAATGCAAGAAATTTGGTAAAAGCAGGACACAGTCATGCAAATTCCAGCCAGCTATACATATACAGTAGGGCTTGGAATCAGTCACTCCAGCACATGCCACCAATGTATAAGTGTGTACAAGATAAGGTAAAACAATACAAATGGTCAACAACTTCCTCCCCATGCATTTGGAGCGTAGATAAGCAATGAATGGTCACCTGCCTGTTATTCCAGAGTAGCACAGGAATAAGCGGTGCAAGAATAGGAAATAGCGTAGGAACAACCGAAAGTGGTCAAAAAGTGACAAATCAGTGGAGGAAATTATTGGCAATTGACCAGTAGGTTGTCCCAGCTCATCTTAACGTGATTTCCTTAACAAATGCAGCCCAACAATGATGAATGGATAAAGTTTTGACAAAGCAAATTCTTGCATTCTAGGAAACAATTACGCAATCAGTAGTAAATCCCTACAAATCAGTAACCAAGCATATCAGCATTATATTATAAATAAGAAATCTCCTATATGGTTGAGCATATAGATAGATAAGCAATAGAATATCGAAATTAGCATAGAGTGAAGTTTCTTTGTAGCAGAACAATAATTTACAATTTTTTTCTACATTACTGTAATGCAATTTTAGATTGAATAAAAAGGTGCAATCTTCAGATATCAATTGGCATTTTGAGGTTGATGATTAGCATCTAGATTTTCTTAGCATAACTTCTCACCTTCTTTTGGTTCTGGAAGCAAAGGCCACTTGCAGGGCTAGAGGAAGGCAATTTCTAATAGAATTTCTTGCTGATTTCTTGCTGCAGTAGATTAGCAGAATTTTGCTAGTTTTCCATTTCTTTAGTAGTTTTCAACACAGTTTTCAGCCTTTGACAGCATTTTCAGCATTTCTCTGCAATTTCCAGAATTATGTCATTTTCCAGTTTTACTGCAATAAACATTAGTTTGGTTCAACTTATGTTCAGATCATTGTGATTTTTATCATTAGTTAAATTTTGCAAGTGTGTGTGTGAATTTCCATTCTACAGTTTACTTTTCTACAATTTGCTTTGTGGTCAATTTAATAGCATTTTATTTCTTGTCAATTTCAGATTTTGTAATTTTCATTTCTTGCAATTTTAATTCAGTTTCAGCTTCTACAATTTGATTTTCAATTCTAGGAGTTCGAGGTCACACCAAACCCCCAAACACTAACTGATCCATCAATAAAGCCTATTTTCTGAATGAACTATTATTTAACCTGTTGGAGCCTTCTTTCGTATTTAGCCTTGGACTCCTCCCTAGATTGACACATATAATTACTAAATGATGAATGGACAATGACACTCATCATTATCGTGCTTCGAACTTGAGACCTCCTCTTTTCTAGTGATCTAGTGCAGGGCCTCCCTACCATCTGGTATAGCCACCTAGATGAAACTTCAAACTTGTTGCTTCCCTTTTTTACTTTTAGAATTTGCTTTAGAAATTGTGCACCTATCCTTTCCTTCTACTCTACCCTCAACGAATCGAACGATCGAGCGAATCTCATGATTTTTTCTTGGTCTCAACCTTAGGCAAATGAAATAATTTTTCCCCTTTAAATATGCTTTCCCCTTCATGCATTGACATTGGCACTTCAAATAAATTTGAATATTATTTCCTTTGATGCTTATTTTAACTTTGAAACCTTTGCATTATAATATTAAAATATTATAATGTTAATATATTTGAAACCTTTGAAACTTTTACCTCATTTGTAATATTTATATTTTCATTTAGTTATTATAATATTTTTCTTAGCAAAAATAACTTGGAGATGTATATTTCCTTGATAACCATTTCAATTTCTATAATCAACATATTTTTGCTTCATATATCCTTTGAAGATATTTGCCTTGCACTTTAATATTTCAATCTTGAAGGTAATTCTCAATCATTTCATCTTTGACATCAATGACAACCAATATACTCAATATTTCCAATAGCACATACCTAGATTGTGTCTTAGGTGGTGCCCTTTGTGTCTCATCTTCATCAGTTTCATCACCTTCTTCTTCTTGGCAACTTTATCCTTCTTGATATACAATCTTTTGATTTGGTTCTCTTAGATCTATTTCTTCATTTAACTCTTACATTTGCACTTTCTACAATTGTATTTCATCTTTTACTGTAGCATCTATAGACTTTGATCTTAGTGGAATAACCAAGTAATATACCCTCATCACACCTAGAATCAAACTTACCCAAACTTTTCTCTTCTCTTCTAATGTAGCATATACTTCTAAAATTTTTGAAATACTTCACAGTAGTTGGTCTTCCCTTCCAGAGCTCATAAGGGGTTTTGTGGTGATTTAATCTTACTTCATCTCTATTGATGATATAGATAGTTGTATGAATTACCTATTTCTAAAAAGCATCATAAATATTAGTGTTGTGGAGTTTCCACAACCACCCCAAACTTCTTGGGAACTCACTTGTCATGTTTTGGTATTAAATATTTTTTGTTTTCTTTGGCTTATAAGAATAGTGATGTTTTACCATTTTATTTTAATTATTTTAATTGCTTTGGTTATTTGATATTTAAATGATTAATTAATCTAGGCATTAATGCTTCTAGATTAATTAAAATCCATTTTGATAAATAGATTTTAATGTTATTCATATTGTCTAATGTGATGGAATGTGTTTAACAAAGCAAGGTCTGACCAAAACATTACCTAAAACAATAAGAGAATGCAAAAGGTACAAAGAAATTGAGATAGAAAATAATATGCTATTATATACCTAATATGATTGCTTTAATTATATTAGGTACATTATTATGATTATATTATAATGTTCTAAAATGTTATTATTATAATAATATTATAATATACTTTACAAAGGATGTGATAATAATAATTAGGGTAAGGTAATGTTTAATCATATTGTGTTTAATTGCAGGATAAGGCGATGGTGGCTATTCCAAAAATGTTCGATGCTATGGTAGTGTGAGACTTTGTGGAGCAATGCCGACAAGGAAGAAGCGATCCAAAGACATCGTTAGGGTTTTAGGAGGACAACACATAAGGCAAACCCAAATTTGACGTCGAAATCGTACGTAAGATGTCGAATTTGTTAGTGAAATTTTTGAAAGATACAGGCATGTCGTCGAGCAAGGACAAAGAAGCATTATTAGGGCAACCCATAACATTAATCAATGGAGATAAAGGCCTACCTTGAGAGCATGGAGAGTTTTTGTTATTTGTGTTGCGCAATGTGAGTGCGAGATTAAGGATCTCGATAGCATAATGGCAACACCATGGCGACATGTTTGATAGCGCAATGGTTGCATCGATCGTAGCACCATGGCAACATGTTTGATAGTGCTATGGTTGTGTTGATCGCAACATCATGGTGACGTGTTCGACAGTGCCATGGTTGCGTCGATGTTAGCACCATGACAACATAAGTTGAATAGTGCTATGGCTGCGTAGGTAGCATGACGATATCATTTGGTTATATGGAAACCAAATTGCATAGGATGGGGGATGCCATCCGAGTCCTTAGGCATGTTGGTATGGCTTTGGAAAGATACCATCGGGTCTAGGTTTCGAAGAGCAACATCAAAATTTCATTGAGTAAGATTGGCGTGCCTTGTTTTAATTTATGTGAATATGGTTTGATTACATTCAATGTTTTAAAGGAGGTTTAAAATCGTAGGGGTTATAAGGTATAGTTAAATGTTTTTGTCATTCATTTTTTTATGGATGCAAAGGGGTGTTATTGGGTAGAATGCTTATGTCATAATAGAAATGGGAGACATAAGGAGTCATGCAAGGCTATGTTTTTTTTGGTTTTATTATTGTTTAAAAAAAATGTTTATAAGTGTTATTTTTATTGTGTTAAATCACAGAAAATGATGATGGATTATTTTCTTATATCCATTCATTATTTTGATTGTGAAAGAAGTTGAAGCGAAAGGACTTCCAAGAATTATTTATACCTTGCTATCCTACCTTTTTAGGGGGGGCTGGAAATGATGTAACATTCTGAAAAGCAATAAGAAAGAGCATTTTTTCAAATTTTGAAAGAGTAGCAAACTTTTGTGAGCAAAATCAAAAGGAGGGTTTTGATCATAAAACTAACATTTTTAGTGTCTTATCATTTCTGTATTTTAGTGAATTCTAGTCATTGTCTTTGTAGACACCAAAACAACACCAATATAATTATGTGATTGCAAACACTGATCGCATTAACACACACAGCCCCCAAGGCAGCCTTAGAGGTTAAAACAGTGGTTCTAACCACTCACACAATAGTTTTAAAAGTCAAGAGATCAATCTGGCACCTTTTAGGCACTCTGCTACTTATTCACTCCACCCAAGGATGAGTGCAGACTAGCACTTGCTCCACCCAGGGACGATTACCAGCACTCGCTCCTGGGTGAGATGAATGCCAGGTTTGACTGGCCAAAATTCAAACCTTGGCACATGACAACTCAGAACTGCCACTTAGCTCTCCCTTCATGGCATAGGAGTGTGAGTGAGTTCTTTTGACAACTCATATCTACCACTTGACTCTCCATTCACTGCATGGGAATGAGAGTGAGCTTTTTAGGACAACTCAGATATGCCACTTGACTCTCCCTTCATTGCATGGGAGTGAGAGTGGGATTTTTCATGACAACTCAAATTAGCTACTTAACTCTCCCTTCATTGCATGGGAGTACTAGTGAGTTCTTTTGAGCATGCAGAAGTAGTTACAGAAGTAGTTATGGAGCCCTTAATCAGGGAGAAGTCTTCTCTTCCCTGAAAAAGCATTCATGCTAAGTAGCACTTCTACATGCTAATTCAAAGAGACCCCTTGGGTCTATAAAATGGTGAGTTTCCTCACCCAAAAGGATATACAGAGAAGGAGCATTTTGAGCGACGAAGTGCTGCTAGTTTACTTACTTATGATTTGTGCTTTTACATCCATAATCTCTTAATCGAAAGGGAGGTTATTGGGTGACTTTTGGAGGCACGAATCAAGAACCAAAAACCCAATTTTTTTGACCACAATATCCTACCAATTTACTAACAACACATCACAACAGGTTTCGGACCCATCCCAAGCGGATTGGTGTCGAAACAAAGTCTCAACCAGTGGGTGGTTTGCCTTCAGGCACCCCTTGCTTTATTGTAGGTTTATTTGTCTCACCCCGAAACGAGTACCAAACTGTTGCAAGTTTATTCGTCCTACCCCGGGACGAATACGGATCTGTATCGAATTTGGTCACTATTTCTTTTGCAAATTTTTTCTAGTTACATGATTACGCTTCTGTCAAATTTTCGGTCTATTTAGATGCATTTTAATCATCGTTATATTTATATTTTATATTCATTAACAATACTCTTTCAAATTTGCGATTTTCATTATCATACATAGGTGCTACTAACGATTTGTTGTTTCTTTGAATGTAGGAGGAGCAGCAAGGATTAAAGATTTATCAATACCAACGGCGACAATACTTTGGCTCGCCCATTTCACACGTGGGCACGCGGAAGGAGGAACACTAAATCCATGATTGTAATTGAAACTATGTTAATGCTCCTACCCCCTAAAAGGGAGGAGACGTCTTTGTAACCGAATTGGAAGAGTATAAATAAAAAGGGTTGTGCTTTCTGTACTTCCTTTGATCTCATTTAAATTTGTCTCTTTTCTTTCATTTCATGCATTTCACTGTATAGGACCTTAAGCGTTAACTTTGGGTTTTGAATACATCACATTAGTTTTCTTTTCAATCTTCCAGAATCTCGTGCTTTCAATGGCAATCACGGTGGGACCTCTATCCTCTATTTTTTTTTTAGGTTAGGTTTCTGATCTGAAATTGCTTGTTTTGATTACAGGTACCTATTTTTCAGTCATTATACTATTATTCATTTCGGTCAGTGGCGATTATAGAATTGGGATTCATCTCACCCAGGGACGAATAGGCATTCGTCCTACCCTGGAACGAATACTGTTATGATATTCATCTCAACCAGGGACAAATAGCATTTTGTGCATTTTTTAGAGCAGCAAATTAGAAACATCCTTTTGGGCAGAGAAGAGGTAGGGGTTTTTAATAAGCCTCTGTCAAATTTTTGTTTTCTATTTTCTGATTTTCAATTTTTGTATGGCTTAGGGAAAGTTTCCTTTTTGTTTGCCTGTTTCAATTTTTGCAAATTAAAATGAACCCCACACATCACGTGGTTACTTAAACCAAGGAGCTAGTCGTAAAACCCCAGCCCTTGAGCAAGACCAATAGTGGATTTCATCACCACGTTGGCTTGGATATTTGCATACATTACCCCGATCGTGCCTATTTCTAGACGTAAATCCTGACAAAAGCTGACCAAGTGTAGCTAGGGTGATTCCTAGTGCATGAGGATAAGTCTTCTATGGTAGGTGTCATAAACAAAGTGATTCCCCTTCCGTACCACCTATGTTCCATGTATCATCTGCTCTCACATACCTATAGTCTCCCTCACATAAGGGCGGGTATATAGAGAGGTTGGTATATCGGTCCGACAATGGTATATTGAAGGGGCGACCATTTTGGGAGTCATAAGAGCCTTCATAATTGCATTTAAACAGTTTTCATAAAATATTTCAAAAAACAAACAACAAAACACACTAAACTAGATTTAGGGCACACTTTTAATCTTTAAAAGAGATAATCATTGCTTGTGTGTGTATGCTATTTTCTATTAAAAAAAAAATCATAAAAGAAAAATAAATAAAAATAATAATTTTTGCATCTTTAGGGTAACATCACCATGGTGTACACCCACAACCAAGCCCAATCACGGGTAGAAGCTACAAAGAATGCACCAAGGGGGGCAAGTCACCCCCGGTATAGCCCTAAAGACTTGGCCATCCCGCCTTGGTGGTAGGATACACAAGTTAGTCCACACCATGTAGTTACAGAACATGACTTTAGAGGCACCTCCTTGAGGGGCACTCCAGCTCATGCCATCACTAGACAAGACTCTAGAGGCACCTCCTTAGGGGGTACTCCCATTTAGCAAATATCATTTCAAGAAGACAACCAACATGTAGCACTTGACCTAGATATAAGGCCTCCCTTGGAAGCTCGTTATGGGTGGCCTAGTGATGAAGTGCTTGAACAACAAAGGGTCCACAAGGAGGAACCATATGATTTTGTTACTCCTAATTTACCCCTGATTAATGTTAGACACACTAGACCATATCCATAATATCAGGTTCTCCCAACAGGGCAAGACAATTTTGCCTGCACCTTTTGTGCATACAATAGAGAATGTGAGGAAGATCACTACATTCCTCAAGAATAGTACATAGCAAGAGAATGATGCACATTTGCACCCACTTTATATCCAGATCGCTCATTGATACCAGAGCTTCAATTCAATGCTGCTAACCTCGACAGAGGGAAGCAACATATCAGGGTCTCAGAGTACCATGATCATGAAGGATATGTAGGGGAGGCATCTAGGCCTCCTAAACAAGAGATGGCAGAACAAAATGACTTGGCATTTTACAAACTATCCACCCACAAAGCATAAATCATGTGGCTTAGGCAAGACCAACAACAATTAGAACATTTGTGTCGCCTTAACCAAGAGCGCATTCAGTGTTAGACAGCTGAATTGCTTCACAACAATGCGCCTGAGAAGGCCCCATTCCCTCATGCATAGAAATATGAGATGTATGTGAGACATGACCCCTTAGTGCGAGACAGGTCTCCGTGACTTCATCAAGCACTACCTCTAAGACCTCCTAGACCTGAGCGGGAGGCCACTCCCTAAAACCATGATGGGCATCCTCCGCGGGCACCCATCAATGTTTATAGGCCTAGGCCAGACACTCCTCAAGAAGATTATGAGGATTATGAACAAGAAGAAGAGTGGGCTAAAATGCCCTATCAAGGCAGAAGGGGTGCTACCCAATTATCCCTCCAAAGGCCTCAAGTTCCCCACAACCCATAGCAGGAGCAAACCAAGGAGGAGGAGATTAAGTCCTCCGATGCATACAAAGTGTTGTTAGAACACTTAGAGACTATGGAACTCAAGAATTTTGGGCCCTAAAAGCCTACCTTATGCCAACTCCGTAGTCATCCTGTGCATCCATCTGTGCCGACACCTTCATACCCTGAACATTTTAAGCTGCCCTAGTTGGCACTCTTTAGAGGGGACGAAGATGCTCAAGAGCATGTGACTCAATTTTTGAGCCAATGCTTCGGTATACAAGACAATGATGCATTGCTATTAAGAAAATTTATAACCACATTTGTAGGACCTACCTCGGATTGGTTTACCCATTTACCGAAGCATAGCATCTACAACTTGGATCAGCTAGTGGATGCGTTCCTAGAACGTTTCACTTTCAACACAAAGAAAAAGGCATCACTAAGCAATCTAGCTAGCCTCAAGTAGTATGAGGATGAATCTATGGTGGCATATGGGAATCTGTGGAGGACATTACTTTCAAAGCTATCCTACCTCCCTCCTATGTCTGACTTAACTCAAATGTTCGCAAAGAGTTGTTTGTGATCGATCTCTGTGCTATTGCAGCTGCAGTAATATGCCACTTTAGAAGAAGCTCTGGCTCAAGCTAGAATTATCGAAGAGATCAAGATATAGGATGGCAAAATTGCCAAGCCTAAGAAAAAATAATGGAATAAGAGCACTAAAACAGGGACTACGTAATAGAAACCTACTGCGGTCAATCAAGTTGCTATCAATGCCCCTAAGCCTGCCCAAGAAACATAGCCTCCAAAGGCTAATTATCAGGCGGTTCCTCATAATAACTATGAGAAAGATAATCAAAAACAATATCACAATCAGCAGTGTCACCCTAGGTAGCAATTTACACCATATACCAAGTCCAGGGACTCCTTGTTTGACCGTTTGTCAGTGGCAAACTTGATTAATATTCTAGAGATTCAAACAATAGATCCTAATGCGCCCAATCCTAAGGGCTATAGAGAGGATCTTTACTATAGATTCCATAGAAGGAAAGGGCATGACCTTAATGCCTATTGGAAGTTCAAAGGTTTAGTGCAAGACCTCATTCATAATAATACATTGGTAGTGGATAACCCCATCGCACCCAACAACCAAAAAATGGGTGTTTTCAGAGATCCTTTACCCGCACATGATGCACAAGCAAAACCTCTTCATGTTAATGAAGTGCAACAGAATTTCCCCATGGAGGGGTATGTTGGGATGATCAGTATTATGACAAGGAACAAGAGATACCCAGGAGCTGCCCCCACGACAACCGTAAGGGAAGTTCCATCCATGTCACAACCTCAACTGAATCATACATAGCTTCCCCTGCCTAGACCAGTGGCCACGATTCGAACTAGACTTACTCAAAGTCTAAGGACCACGTGGGCTAGGCTCTCCATCTATGAGATTATTCAAAAATCGATGCCCCATCGGGAAGCTCTCATGGAGATATTAAAGGCAATTGAGCTGCAACCCCACGAAGTGAATTCGTTCAACAATTTTGTGGGGTATGTGAAACAATGTATCGAACTAGTCATCACCTTTAGGGAAGATGAATTAAAAATGGTGACTGGGGATGTAATGGATCCATCCCTGCACGTTATTGTGTGGGTCAATGGGACTCCGTATAAGCGGGTGTTGGTAGACACTGGTTCGTCCAGTAACATTATTACAATCGTCGCACTGAAACATTTGAAGCTGCCAGCCTCTCACATTGTACCTTCCACTTATACTCTTTGAGCATTTAATGATGCGATATGCTCAACAGTTGGCACAATTGTCTTACCTATACAAGTGGGACAAAAGACCATTCATACATTGTGCCACATTTTAGAAGGTGAGATGGCTTACAATATCTTGCTTGGGCGGCCTTGGATCCGGGATATGAAGTGTGTCCCTTCAATTGCTCATCAATGTTTAAAGTATACATTTGAAGTACAAGTACACGTGGTCCCCATAGATTTAGAACCTTTCAAATACTACAATTTAGTGCAAATAATGCTGCATTCGACCCTTCCTTCAACGTATGTGGATTTTTAGTTAAATCCATCTAAAATGGGTCCAATTACGCAAGAATCTCCATTACCAAATCAATCAAATTCCTAGGCGGGTTCATCTTCTTCATCTGGTCCTCCCACAATGATGCCACCTACGATGTCCACACCAATGAACAACGAAAATAAGCCCCTGGAAGCGGAACCACCCTTAGTCTCCAACATCTCGACAGAAGAGATGCCTAATAGAATGGAAGTCGAGACACCTAGTTCACCCCACATGGAGTGGACTCAGGGAGAACTCGCATTCACTTCCTCTCAATCACCAATTATTACTGTTGAGATGTCTAACACAGGCATGGGGGAGTATATAGTGTGCAATGTTGTAGCAACGCCCACACTTCAGTCTATGTAAGACATGGGAAGACCTTGACTCCCCATAGGCTCTGTGGTTCCTTTAGGCTACCCACCTAATCAGAAAAACTTTATTTTTGGGGGCCTGGATAATGGTGTTGAACCTTCCCTACAAAAATAGGAAGATGAAGAGCCCTTTGTGGAGGATGTCAATTATCTGTCTAACCCAGACTTCGCATTACGATATCTTAGCCAATTCAATTGGCATGGATATGGGTTGGGCAGGTATGAACAAGGAGTGCGTGTTTTGTGCCAACCAAGATACCAAATGCCTTATGATAAGTCAGTAGTAGGGTTTAATCACCATTTACCTCTTGACATCTTGATCGAAAACATGCAAGGCCTAGGGATAGGCAACAAGGATGGGTTGGCATCATATCCATATGCCAATCCAAATACAACTTATACATTGGGGTATTATTTCCCATTACAAACAAACAACCTTGCTGACCTAAACAACCCTTTCCCTTCGACTGAACAAGGAGAAACCTCACGGACTCACCCACAAGGGGAATATGGACAAGACCAAGAAGGGTCTTCCAAAGATGAGTTAGAGTACGATCATTTGTAAGAATATCCAATGAATGATGATCAAGAAAGCTTCCTGATGATGTTCCCATTGGCTGCTCCAGTTGAGCACATGCCACTTCAAGATAATCCGGTCCCCCCGCAGAGAGCGGCACAACCTCATTGGGACCATATTAATTTGCTTGAGCAAGATGAGCTTCCCATGTCGCAAGCAATTATTGGAGCCAATGAAGGCCTGTGGATCTCTGATAGTGATTACAAATACGAAACCGAGATGGCCTATCTCAACCACATGCGAAAAATGCAACAGCAATATCCCTTGGACATAGATGACATGTTTGAACACTTACACATAGGTCCAAGACATAGGTGGCACCTCAACCCGGTGTAGTTATAGCAATTACTACACCCGCCACTCCAGGTACACAGAGAGCATCTTCCGCTTGGAGACCCTATCAAACCATCAGTGCCTAGGGCAGACCCTGTTTGCATGTTCGTGCATAGGGCTGATCCCTTTGTGCCAGTGCCTACAAAGCCATATCCAATGCATCAAGAACATCCTGAATGTCAGAGTTATCACACCTACGATAATGGAGGTTACAATAATTTCATAAACATGATCTCCATTGACTTGACCGCCCCCATCCATGATCCAACCAATCCAACACAATCATTGCATCTAGACATAGAGGCTATAGATTGGGATCGTGCTGACACACCACCATCCCCATCAGAGTATTGGCCTTATGGTGGGATGTTTCATTTCACTCCAAGATAGACTCAGGATGTCTTCCATGCTGAAGAGGAACTTGACGTTCCTAATGATGATCTTAATTTAGCAAACGATATCCATCTGATCCCAATTCCACACCAATTGGAGGATGGATCCCATATGTCGATCGAGGAAACGACTGATGTAGACATCGGCACAGATCCAATGAATCCACATATTCTCAAGATGGGGGTAAGTCTTTCCCCCAAAAAGCAAGTTGATTATGTTGCCCTTCTTATGGAGAAGAAGGAGGTTTTTGCATGGTCATACAAGGATATGTCGGGACTAGACCCACAGCTATTCATCCATAATTTAATGCTTGATTCAACAATCAAGCCAGTAAAACAAAAACTACACAAGATGCACCCAACAGTGGCCTTAATGGTCAAAGATGAGTTACAAAAGTTGTTGGATGCCTAGTTTGTCATCTGTGTGGATTATCCTCCATGGTTGTCTAACATGGTTCCTGTCAAGAAGCCCGACGGGAGGATTCGCATATGCACCAATTTTTGAGATCTTAACAAAGTGAGTCCTAAGGATGATTTTCCCTTACCAAGCATCGACGTGTTGGTAGACACCACAGTGGGCCACGAAATGCTTTCCCTTATGGATGGTTTCTTAGGATACAATCAAATTCGTATCAATCCCGAGGACCAACTAAAAATGGCATTCACAACGCCTTGGGGGACATTTTGCTATAAGGTCATGCCTTTTGGCCTTAAAAACATTGGCGCCACTTACCAACGTGCCATGATGTACATCTTTCATGATTACATGCACAAGACTTTGGAAGATTACATGGATGATTTGTTTTCCAAATCTCTTTTGTGCCTAGATCACCTCGGTGACTTGAGCAAGGTCCTCAATTGCCTCATTGAACATAAAGTCAGATTAAACCCCAAGGAGTGCGTCTTTAGCATCACCTCTAGAAAGCTCTTGGGTTTCATAGTCTCCAAACAAGGAATCGAGGTCGACCCAAAAAAATTCAAGGCAATCCTTGAAATGCTTCCCCCAACTACCATCAAGCAACTCAAGAGTCTGCAAGGAAAGGTTGCATCGATCAAATGCTTCATAGCGTAGTTATCTAAAAAATGTCGACCCATGAATAAATTACTGCATAAGGGGGTCACATTTCATTGGGATGACGAGTGCCAGTTAGCCTCTGATGACATTAAACAGTACTTGGCTTCATTGCTAGTATTGGCACCACCTAGACCAAGAGTGTCATTCTATTTATACATCTTAGCTACTGAGGTGGCACTGGGTGCCATGCTGTCCTAGAAAAATGAACTTCACAAAGAACAGGCTACATACTATCTTAGCCGCACCCTAGTCAGTTATGAACTTAACTATGCATACATTGAAAAGCTCTGCTTGGCAGTGGTGTTTGCTACCAAAAAGTTACGCCACTACATGCTCAGTAATAAGATGTATGTTGTGTCTAAGGAGAATCCATTGCGATACATGATGAGTCGTACTTATCATAGTAGCCGCACGGTGAAATGGATCATGTTGTTGACAGAGTTTGACATAGAGTTCATTGGACAAAAATTCATAAAAGGTCAAGTCATCGCCGATCAACTAGCTGAGGCTCCGCTTGAAGATGATCAACCTCTGACTTTTGAACTACCTAATGATGGGGTCTTCCATGTTTCAGAATCGCCAGATTCTGATGAGCCTGAGTCACAGGTTGACATAACCCTATTCTTCGATGGTTCTAAATGTGAGCAATGGGGTGGCACGGGAATTGTATTCTTCACTCTACAAGGTGCTCCAATGCCTTTTTCATTTAAATTAGACTTCCCATGCACCAACAACAATGCAGAATACGAAGCCTTACTCATAGATCTTCAAACAACAATCACCATGAACATTAAACGTCTAAACATATTTGGTGATTCATTGTTGATTGTCAATCAAGTAAAAGGGATTTTCCAATGTAAATGTCAAGTTCTACAGGCCTACAAAGCCCTTGTGGACAAATTCTTGGCACAACTTGAATGGTATGACATCGAGGCACTCCCTCGATCATCAAATCATTTTGTAGATACTATGGCCTCCTTGGGGTCACTAATCCCGCAAGACCCTTCTGGTGAAATGACAACCATTTAGGTTAAAACATTATTGCAATCTGTGATGAAGCATGCATGCTCTGATCTGACACTAGGAATCCACCTGATCTAGATTGAACCATCTTTAGATACGTTCTCTCGAATCCATGATTGTTTGACTCGAGCCAACTGGGGGTCCTTGTTCTCCTTGACCCCTCTTAATAGCAACACAACGTTGTTTTTACAAGTTCTTTCTCACTCACCTTTTGCTAGAGATGGACTTCAAGAGGGATTGGTCGTTCCTACTATCGAAGTTCATGATCAGCAAGATTGGTACACATCCATTAGGGATTACCTCAAGCTAGGTAACCTCCCACTTGGATTGACACAAGCCATGACAATATCATTCAAACAAAAAGCGGCAAAGCATGTCTTGTTAGGAGACATTTTGTATCATCAAAATTATGAAGGAATCCTCCTTCGTTATTTGGACCAGCAAGAGTCTGCTTGGGCGATCACCCAAGCTCATGATGGTACATGTGGTGGCCACTTCAGCGGTATGGCCATCGCAAAGCGCATTCTTCACATGGGTTATTATTGGCCATTTTTAGAGAAATATTGTTGCGCATATGTGAATAAGTGCATAAAGTGTCAACACCATGCTAATTTGACACACGTACCTTCTCAGGCCTTGCAGTCGATCCAATCGGTTTGGCCTTTTTTGTAATGGGGATTTGACTTAATTGGAAAGATTTCCCTTGCATCGTCTGGTCATCACACGTTTATTTTAATGACCACAAAGTACTTCACCAAGTGGGTGGAAGCAATTCCGCTAACCTCTATGATCGGATCCCACATTACAGAGTTTATTTTGCATAATATCATATGTCATTTTGGTATTCCATCCAAGATCCTATCAGATAATGGGATATCATTCAAGAACAAAGACGTGCGTGCTTTGACCACAAAGTATAAAATTCAACACATTTTTTCAACACCCTATTATATGCAGGAAAATGGGCAAATAGAGGCATCAAACAAAATGCTAGTCACCATTCTTAAAAATACAGTTGCAGACAATCATAAGGACTGGCACCTTCAGATCTCGCTTGCCCTATGGGCTTATCGCACTAGCATCCAGATGCCCACTAGGGCAACTCCATTTTTGCTGGTGTATGGCTCCAAGGCAGTCATGCCTCTTGAGTTGGAAATCCCTTCCCTACGCATTTCAATGCAAGATTTCATCGATGATGGCACTGCATGGCAGGCCCGGTTAGATCAACTGATGTTGCTCGATGAACGACGTGTTAATCTCTTGAGAATTTGCGTATCTATCAAGAGCGACTTAAGAGAGCATACAACATGAAAGTCCACCTCAGGGAATTTCAGGTTGGTGACTTAGTCTTAAAAGAGAACCAAAAAAATTCTAATTTGTCGTCCCATCTACGAGACAAGTTTGCAGCAAACTGGTTAGGTCCTTATGTCATTGATAGTAGAATAGGACCTGGAACATACCGGCTTGCCTCTCTTGAAGGAATCAAGGAAACAGAAACCTTGAACATCAATCATTTGAGGCCATTCCACATCTAGAGAGCCATAGTCCAACTAAAAGCTCCAAGGATTCTCATAATCGCTTGGTCAACCCTAAACACCCCAAAGGTATCTGTAAACCCTTTGGTCAAGCCAAAAGCTCCAAAAATTTTCATAATCGCTTGGTCAACCCTAAAAACCCCAAAGGTATCTATAAACCCTTTGGTCAAGCCAAAAGCTCCAAGGATTCTCATAATTGCTTGGTCAACCCTAAACGCCCCAAAGGTATCTATAAACCCTTTGGTCAAGCCAAAAGCTCCAAGGATTCTCATAATCGCTTGGTCAACCCTAAACACCCCAAAAGTATCTATAAACCCTTTGGTCAAGCCATAAACTCCAAGGATTCTCATAATCGCTTGGTCACCCCCAAAATGCTCCAAAGGTATCCATAAACCCTTTGGTCAACACCAAAAGTTCCAAGCATTACCATAACTACTTGGTCAAAATCAATATTCAAAAATAAACAAAAACAATACAATCATCAAAAATCACAAAAACAATTGCATTTCAATTCCATGCATACTCATACAAATCAAAAATCACAAAAACAATTGCATTTCAATTCCATACATTCTCATAAAAATCAAAATACAAAAATATAGGTTGCATTAGGCATCGCATCCATACCTTATATATTTGCTAGGTCATACAAGTCAAAAGCACCATAGACTATCATTACTTGGCAATTCCATCCTTTTCCACATCAAATCCATTTTCATAAATGCATACATATAGAGTAGCACCATCACCATTTTTTAGCATCATCAGTTGTCTCCTAATGTATATAGGGTTTTTGTCATTCAGTTGTCTTTAAATTTCTAGCCAAAACTATACATAGTTGAACGTATTTTACATGGGAAAGTTTTACTTGGATCATGCCTTGTTATGTAGCATCCCAACACATTAAAACACATAAAATAATTCCTAAGTTGTGTGAACGCAAGAGAAGCCTACAAAGTAGTCTAGGGTACCCTAGGTGAAAGATTAGCTTGTTCATCCCCGTGTGCGAATGGTTCCAGAATGCTGAGAATTGACAAAAGGATGAGTTCTTCCCTATCCATTCCCCATCATAAGTAGTGGTTTCCACCACTCCCACAAATCCCAATCATAGTTGGTCCCCAAAGCTGTAAGGATTCGTACTACACATCCCTACCAAGGATGGGTAGTCACCCCCAAGACCTAAAAGGATCAACGCTATTCAAAAAAACCATTCCAACAACCCATCATCGAAACCATCTCCACTCACCTTTGGTCTCCAAGTTGTAAGGATTCATACTACATGCCCCTAACCAGGATGGGTAGTCATCCCCAAGACCTAAAAGATCAATGCCCTTACTTCATAATCTCCATTATCCCCTTGTGTCCCAAAGTTGTAAGGATTCATACTACACGTCCCTAAATATGATGGGTAGTCATCCCCAAGGCCAAAAGGATCAAGGCCATTCACAAGCTCAACCTTCCAAAGCTCAAAATACAAAATCAAATAACAGTGGTTATCACCACTATTCAAAATCCTTTTTCAAAAAGAACAAAAAATAGAAAAATAAACAGTGATTTTCATCACTATAAAGACGAGCAAGTATCCCAAATCATTGAGCAAACACATAGCCTGAACTTGAATCCTTGGAAATTCTTAGCATTCGAAAACCATCTAGGTGATCCTCATTATAGGTTTGGTTGATAGCCTACCTGGCAATGGTGGTATCCTAACCACATGACGATATGTCTATCACATTAGCTTTGCGTGTGGGCAGACCAATGTTTGCATGTGGATGAGCTAGCTTATGGTACCTTAGATTGTCCCATGGATTAATCTTGCTAAATACAACAATGGATTTAGTTGAGTTAATTAGGTGATCCTCATTACAGGTTTGGTTGATAGCCTATCTGGCACTAGTGGTATCCTGACAAATACCACATAAACGAACTCAATTGCACACACAGGGATGTGAAATAACTTGGTTAAATTCAAGTCAGATTTAGACCTTGTTCAAAAGTCTTGCAAGATAAATGTACAGTCTTGGCTAGTTAGTTAAAATATCTAAATCTCAGAAAAGCTTAACTACATTTTCAAACAACTGGTACATTTCATTTCGTACATCACCATCAAAAAATAGACAAAATGCAAAAACAAAGTTTTCACATGCACAAGCATTCCACAAAGTTATCCCATTAATATAGCAAGTCAGTCAAATATTGTACAGTATATGGTGCCAATGACAAAACATAAACAACTCATTTCATTTATTCCATTGGCATTCATCATACATATTAGAACCATCGCATTCATAATCGCATATGCATACATTAATATAAAAACATGTACATAAATATAAATCATGAAAAGTGCATCCACAAACAATATGTCATCTGTATATATATCAAAAAAATAAATTGCCCATAGGCTACAATGAATCGGTCCTCGGACCTCGCTACCATAATCCAAAACCTCAAAAACCCCAAGTCTAGGGGCGTCGTCCACCATGATCATGCAGGATCAGTGCGACGAAAACTACCCCCCGTGGTGCGAGACCTCTAAGACCTCTCAAGGCGGCTACTACTCGCCCCTGCACCATGCTCGCTGGCCTCTCCCTCATCCCATCGCCTTCGCTGAGAGGATGTTGTCTACTCTGTGTCGCTCCCTCTCGAGCGTCACAATGATCCACCTCCATAGAATGCAGGAACTTGCCCACCAAAGCAGGTAATCTCATCCTCCAGCTCATATCGCTACTGCAACCAGTCCCTCTCCCACTGATGATAGGTTGTAATGCTCATCCGTAGGAGATCCCTCTCCCATAACCTCTCCCCAAGCTCCCCATATCGCCTCTGTAGCACCTCCGTCAATTGCGCTACCTCAGTGTGCAACCCCGCCTCTGTATCCCCCAGCACGGTGGGAACGGTCGGCTATGTCGACCTCTCTGGAGCATCGGCCTGCTTCAGAGCATCCTACATCTTTGGCTGCTCCTCCTCACTAAAGTCCTCTCTTGCATATGCCACCTCCACCATTTCCACATCAATATGAGCTTCCCAACCCTCTCCTAGTGCCTCTGCACCCTCTCTGCCTACCGTTGCCTCATCCCCTCCCAATGGCCCCTCACCTCGCCATCGTCGAAGCATCCACCACTCCTGGTACTCGATAGTAACTTTGACATCATCCACGTTTGGAGTGTCCAGTACTGTATCCACCTCCTCCCCTAGTGGCTCGAGGATCGGTGCAACTAGAGTCCTCTCATCGCTCCAACATCGATAGACTAAGGGCTCCCTAGGCAACCCCTGGTGTACCCCAAACTGTCGTGTCACTCAAAGATAATTGAAGTATTCCTACTCTGTCTCGTGTCGTCCAATGACCCACCTCCCCCTCCAAACCTATCGAAGCCACTCATCAATGTTCGGCCATGCGGGACAATCTCGATATGGCCTCCACACCACATCTCCTAGATTCAGTCATGCCAATGCATCTACGTAATGGTCCACATCTCCTGCAAATTGTCGACTCTACCCTCGCTCCTCAGATCGATACCATAAATCCCCATAACCAATGTCTCTATCCACCATGTCAACCCATGTAGTCTAGGGTAGCCCTCATGGTTGCTCCACTGCTATGTGCTGCCAATCCCAGCACTGCAGCAAGTAGCTGTAATCGATCCCCTTCTGCTTCTGGTAGCGGACCTCATATAGCTCATCATAGAGCTATGCTAGTAGTGTTTGGCCCCATCTCATGATCACAGGCTTTGTCACAAGATAATCCACTAACTGCCACACCACCTCAGTAGGTTCCATGGGAACCTTGCCCCCGAGGAGTCTGGCAACAACATGTTGGAAATGAGGCTCATGAGTAGTGTATGCCTCACTCCCAAAACCCTCCTCACATACCACCACCGCACTAAGATCCCACCCATCTGACAATCATCCTCCACTCTCTGCACTGCACCCTCCACACCCAAGTCCTCCCCATGTCCAAAACATCGGGTCAGTACAGTCGTCCTCTGGCATCGTGGCGTCGTCCATATGGGAACCCTGTCTATCGAAATTCGAAGAATCTGATACACATCCTCCAAGGTAACTATCATCTCCCCTATCGGGAGATGGAAGGTGTTTGTCTGAACATTCCATAGACTGATCAAAGATATCAAGTACGCCCGATCCCCAACAACTGGCTCCAATCAAGCCACATGCTTGAGCCCCAAGGCGTCAAGCCACTCCCAGTTCTCTGCACTCAACGCCTCTCGGGCACTAGAAAAAATAGTCGATACCTGATACCGACTCTTCACCACCTACATATCACAAAACATAAACACATCAAAACATGCATCAAATCACCATCACATATACAAAAATGCATCAATATACTACCACATCATTCATTCACATGTACATCTGTTACAATTTACAAACATACAAACAACAAAAATTTGATATGGTTTATCTATGGTTTCAACCTAAGTTTTACCATTCAAACAAAAAAATTCATCAATTTTTTTCATCTTTAAAATTAAAAAAAAAAATGCATCAATTTTTCATCTTTACTTTCATACAAAAAATAACAAAAAAAAAATTGACATGGTTTACCTACGGTTTCGACCTAAGTTTACCATTTAAACAAAAAAATTCATCAATTTTTCATCTTTCATCTCATAAAAACAAAAAAAAACTGACATGGTTTACCTACGGTTTCAACCTAAGTTTACCATTCAAACAAAAAAAATTCATCAATTTTTCATCTTTAATTTCATACAAACAAAACAAAAAATTGACATGGTTTACCTATGGTTTCGACCTAAGTTTACCATTCAAACAAAAAAAAAAATTTCATCAATTTTAATCTAAGTTTTCATCTTGCATTTCATAAAAACAACAAAAATTTGACATGGTTTACCTACGGTTTTAACCTAAGTTTTACCATTCAAAAAAAAAATTCATCAATTTTTTTCATCTTTAAAATTAAAAAAAAATGCATCAATTTTTCATCTTTACTTTCATACAAAAAATAACAAAAAAAAAAAAATTGACATAGTTTATCTATGGTTTCGACCTAGGTTTTACCATTCAAACAAAAAAATCATCAATTTTCATCTTTAAGTTCATCCAAATGAAAAAAAAACAAGAAAAAACAAAATTGACATGGTTTACCTATGGTTTCGACCTAAGTTTTACCATTCACATAAAAAACATTTTTATAACCGTGGTTACCCTAAGGTGTTACTCTAAGTTTCATTTGGGTTTATTCTATGGTTTTACATCTAGGTTTCCATCGGTTTGCATACATATTTCATTTTTTTTCATGGTCTTTAAATCAATTCATTCACCTTTTAATTAATTACTTCGGGTTTCGTGTCTTAAACAAACGAAAAACACAATAAAAACAAATTGCAATTTTTCCAATTAAAACTCGAGGATATAGTGCAATTACTGGTCTCGCCTCGACTCCACCGCTTGAAAACCCGGTCTGTGTACTCATGGTGGCTAGAAAATTAGGCAGCGCTTTGCGTCAGAAAATCTCCCTCCTCCTTAGAGCTCCAAATCGCAATCGAAGTCGCAACACAAATGAACCCAACCCATCGTTTTCATGCTTTTATATTTTTTTATCCATTGAAATTTGTTCCTTCCTGGGACGAGCACTTTTTCCTCGAAAGAGCGCTCGTCCCTCCCCAGGATGAATACCAGCATGGAGTTCGTTCCACCCCAGAACGAATACAAAATTACACAAAAATAAAAAACAACACAATTAAAAAAATTGAACAATGCACCACAACAAAACCACTAAAAATTGTCGAACAAAAGTGCTCTTGTACTTAATCTCTTGGCATCAAAAAACAAATGTCGAGGTTTACATTGTCATTATCTGTCTCCCAAAGAAGGCTACCATGGCCGGACCGCTCCATGAGAGATCAAATTTTCACCAATGTTAACCCCAAATGGCATCCCAAAATGGGTTCACACCCACCAAAAATAGGTCAAAAAATCGAGAAACTGCTCGAGCATTCACCAGATAACATCTGAAGGCACCCTCACTTAAGTCATCTTGGGTCAAGCGATTCATTGCTTTTCACATGTCAGACATTCCCTCATCGATTCGTCGCTTGAGGTGGTGGTCACACTTAGTTACCAATCAACAAACACACACCCAATCAAGGCAATGGCATGCATTCAAAGAATCATTGACAAAGACAATCACGCTCCTGCTTGGGGCAGAAAACAAGCAACAATCACAAACTAATTAAACGCTTGGCATTCATGAATCATGAACATAAGGTTCCCATAGACAAAAGGTTGTGCCCTTTACCTATTCATGACAGATCAATGCCCAAGCTCAAGTCACACCTCACCAAAATAGGTTAATACTTGAAGTCCAATTCCTTAGCTCGTTAGAAGCAAGGATTCAAGAATGCATGTCCTTTCCATACTTGGGGCATCCAAAGTTGGTTAGGTTACTGAGAAATCCTAATCATTAGTGCTTTGGTTATCTATTTTTGTTCAACACTACACCATGTGCAGCGCTTTCCAAAAAGGGTCATCTGTAGACACCAAAACATCACCAATCTGATTATGTGACTACAAACACTGATCGCATTAACACACATAGCCCCTACGACAGCCCCAGAGGTTAAAACAGTGGTTCTAACCACTCACACAGCAGTTTTAAAAGTCAAGAGATCAATCTGGCACCTTTTAGGCACTCTGCTACTTATTCGCTTCACCCAGGGATGAGTGCAGACTGGCACTCATTCCACCCAGGGACGATTACAAGCGCTCGCTCTTGGGTGAGACGAATGCCAAGTTTGACCAAAAAAAAGTCAAACCTTGACACATGACAACTCAGAACTGCCACTTAGCTCTCCCTTCATGGCATAGGAGTGCGAGTGAGTTCTTTTGACAACTCATATCTACCACTTGACTCTCCATTCACTACATGGGAATGAGAGTGAGCTTTTTAGGACAACTTAGATATGCCACTTGACTCTCCCTTCATTGCATGGGAGTGAGAGTGGGCTTTTTCATGACAACTCAAATTAGCTACTTAACTCTCCCTTCATTGTATGGGAGTATGAGTGAGTTCTTTTGGGCATGCAGAAGCAGTTACAAAAGCAGTTACAGAAGCAGTTATGAAGCCCTTAATCAGGGAGAAGTCTTCTCTTCCCTAGAAAAGCATTCATGCTAAGTAGCACTTCTGCATGCTAATTCAAAGAGACCCCTTGGGTCTATAAAATGGTGAGTTTCCTCACCCAAAAGGATATACAAAGAAGGAGCATTTTGAGCGACGAAGTGCTGCCAGTTTACTTATGATTTGTGCTTTTACATCCATAATATCTTAATCGAAAGGGAGGTTATTGGGTGACTTTTGGAGGCACGAATCAAGAACCAAAAACCCGATTTTTTTTACCACAATATCCTACCAATTTGTCGACAACACATCACAATAGGTTTTGGACCCATCTCAAGCGGATTGGTGTCGAAACAAAGTATCAACCAATGGGTGGTTTGCCTTCGAGCACCCCCTGCTTTATTGCAAGTTTATTCGTCTCACCCCGGGACGAGTACCAAACTATTGCAGGTTTATTCGTCCTACCCCGGGATGAATACGGATCTATATCGAATTTGGTGACTGTTTCTTTTGCAGTATTTTGCTAGTTACATGATTACGCTTCTGTCAAATTTTTAGTCTATTTAGATGCATTTTAATCATCGTTATATTTATATTTTATATTCATTAACAATACTCTTTCAGATTTGCAAGTTTCATTATCATACACAGGTGCTACTGATGATTTGTTGTTTCTTTGAACACAGGAGGAGTAGCAAGGATTAAATATTTATCAATACCAGTGGCGGCAACACTTTGGCTCACCCATTTCACACGTGGGCACACAGAAGGAGGAACACTAAATCCATGATTGTAATTGAAACCATGTTAATGCTCCTATCCCCTAAAAGGGAGGAGACGTCTTTGTAACCGAATTGGAAGAGTATAAATAAAAAGGGTTGTGCTTTCTGTACTTCCTTTGATCTCATTTAAATTTGTCTCTTTTCTTTCATTTCATGCATTTCACTTTATAGGACCTTAAGTGTTAACTTTGGGTTTTGAATACATCGCATTAGTTTTCTTTTCAATCTTTCAAAATCTCATGCTTTCAGTATTATGCCATGAAATGTGTTGCAATAGGCGAACATCAAGATGATGCAGTTTCTCTATGTTTCCTTTAAGTATCGCACTTGATTTAATTGTATTGTGCTTATGTTGCAGGTCTATTAATTAAGGTTGTTTTATGATTACCTCATAACTTGGGATTTTGTAGGGAAGAGCTTGCTAAACTAATTCAGAATTTGACTTTTTCAGCTAACCAAATTTGTATTTTTATTTATTTATTTAAGTTCATTTTATTTCAAGCACTCAATAATTCCATTATGGTCCATCTAGAATTTTATTTTCTTTTATTTCCATTCTAGTCCTTTTCTAGAATTTTTCTAATTTCCTTTTAGTTTCATTTCTATTCTGGTCCATTTCCAGAATTGTTAAGCTTTCAAGTTGTTTCCATTCTAGTCATTTTCTAGAATTTCTGCACCTCCAAAAATTCACTAATCTAAACTTTCAAATAAAACACATGGTTTAGGAGGGATACTAACCTACAATTTCACATTAAGTTACTATAAGAAATGAAAGCTAACTTTGCTAACATTGCTAACATACTAACTTCTACTAACCACTATTAGGGTAGTGGCATCAACATAAGGAAGATAAAATGAACCCACTATCTAAAATTTACTTCATATTAAATGCAGGGGCATTAAAATGTGGTGGAAAATTCTACATTTTGTCATTTGAAACCTTTTAAATGAAGATAAAATACTTTACTAATAGGGATTCAGGGTAGCACCAATTTAAAAAACCCTAAAAAGAACTGCTTTTATTTTACATTTACTTTTTAGTTAGATATTTCAATCACTAAGAATTTTTTAGAACCAGCAAATGCCCCTTGTTTATGGTCACATGCATTATTGAATTATTTCTAGAATTATTGTAATATTTTAGATATTTTACCAGAACCTTGGAGAAGTTGAATGTTTGTCATTTGGTTTCTTTTCAAGAGAGAGTTTTCTATTCAATACTCTACATGTGGTGGTATCTTCCAATTGGGAAAAATATACAATCAACATATTTGGTGCTAGAAGGAGGGCCTTCTTTTATGCTTTGTGATTTAGTTTTTTGCTAATGCTAACATGGTCAGTTTTGATTCAACAGTATTGTGTTTGCAGGTGCAACATGTTACTCTTGACTAGTTTGTGAGAATCCTTAATAGAATAGATTTAAGTTTCCCAGGCTAGACCCACCTAGACGCATTACTACTAGGTCTAAAACCACTAAGGAAACCATTTTTCAAAGTCTTTCTCCCAAACCTAGGAAACCGAGATACAAAATCTAGGGGATCAAAATCTTGTCTAAGCCTTTTGATATATTAGGTTTAGAGATGCTTTGTCAAGATTTGGAAAGGCTAGCTCTCAGACATCTGAATCTGAATACCTTTAGTGGGTGTGCACCCATTAGTTCCACTGTAAGAGCTACATCAAGCTTACCCATATCCATCATCTCAAGTGTGTAAAATTCTTTAGTAGGGTCATTACCTTTGGTTAATATGGCCCAAAAATAGCAGCAACAACAACTAGTTCCCTGGTTTGGTACCCAAAGTTATTTGTTAAGTATACCTGGGGATGTCCATGACATACCTAGTCACTTTGAGAGGTCTATCCCTAATTTTGTCCATGATGGTACCATTTAAGCTAAAGAGCACATTCAAATTTACAAGGACCATATGATTAGGTAGGGAGTCAGTTATGAAGACGTCGCCTATTGACTCTTACCTAATAGCTTTGACCAAATGGCTCATGAATGGTACAGGCCTGCAGGGTCCATTACATCTTAGGCCCAGTTGGAAGCTACATTTTTTAATCAATTTAGGTCATTTCTAGATCCTACCATCATGTATAACCAATTCATGTCATGCAAGAGGTATCCTAATGAACCTATCAAAACATTTAATACTAGATTCCAAAAGCTTTACACAAACGTGACTTGTCATTTTGCAATAGACATTGTTGTGGCATTGCAATTATACCTCATAGCCTTAGACCCTATGACAGCCATTTTTACTAGGAGAAATCCTCAAGTTACAATGTTGGCCTTAGCCTATGCTGAAGCCATGACTATTGAGTAGCAAATGACACTACAAGGTGGCACTATGCCTCAATTTCCCATGTTAGGGCAATATGGACCTTACAATAAATTTGCCATGATGAATCAAGTTGTGACACCTTAGATGCCCATGATGAATGCTTTGCCATATCATCAGTCATACCCATTCGCTCCCATGCTTCCATATTTTTTGACATACCCTAGTGCTGCCACTCCACCCACTCCACAAATGATGGTTGCTAATTAGATAACCTTACCAGGATTTGAGGCGAGTAGTACTCAAGCCTCAAATTCATATCCCATGGTTGTGACTCTTTAGGCCAAGGGTCCATGGTGGACCCAAAACACCCAGAGTCAAACCTTAGTTCCTAATCCAGAGGTTTCTAATATCATAAATATCAGTGGATCGAGGGCTGTCATGTCCCAGCCACAAGGATCTAATTCTGAGTTGGAATATCTCAAGAGAATGACCATCAAACAAGGCAATGCCATCATTTGGTTATAGAAAGAAGTTACCCAAAATACCATGCCCAATCGAAACCATGGCCATAGGATAATAGGACCGTACAATACACAACTTAACAATGGGCATGTATCCAATCTAGTAGCCAATCAGGCTAATGCATTAGGGGATTGTGATAATTCAAAATCATGTGATGAGGAAATGCATCACTATTACCATAGAAATTCAGACGCTTTGGTGTTTGAAGTCATTCATTATTTAGAAAACGATGAGATGGAGGAAGATATGAATGTATTAGGAGAGAAAGAGGATGAAGCCTTGGAACCCCACGCTGCTAGACATTTTAGGAAAGCTAATCACAAGTATTTTACTAGGAGTTCTAAGGATTCCAAATCCTCCTCTACTCCCCCAAATGACCCTTTAGTTCCTCCTAATACAAAAGGTGATGTGAATCCACCACCTCCATTTTTGGAAGCACCTAGGACAATGCCAAAAGTGTCAAATCCTAGAACATCCACTTATGACTTGGAAGAAGACATGAAAATGACCAAGGCCAATATCTCAATGTATGAGGTCTCTCAATTTTTGGGTCAGGATAAAATCATGGGGAAGATATTGAATTCCATGAGTCAAATTCATGAGGTTAAATCTGTAGAACCTCAACTTGCTATGAGGAAAGAGAAACCAGAGGTACCCCCTTTTCTCATAACCGTTAGGATCACAGGAAAGAATTTACACAACTGTTTGATTGATTATGGTGCCTCGACCAACATCATGCCTCTTGAGATAAGCCAAAATCTAGGACTTAAGCATGTTCATTTGAATAATAAGGTGGTCCAATTGGACAAGTCTATGGTGGATGTAGTAGGTGTTATAAAAGATGTCCTAGTTCAAATCAAATTAGATCCTAGGGTCCAACATTACATGGATATCCTTGTGCTAAATATTGCTGCCAAGTATGGCATGGTTTTAGGCAGGGATTGGAGCAGAAATATCAATGGTTATGTGGTGACTAATTCCTCCCATATGTGGTTGCCATGGAGAGGAGTTGCAAACATAATTCGGGTAGAAAGAGAGCCCATACTTAGGGAGATGATTATAGAGTATAATAAACCCAATGAGATTCAGTTTACTAAAACATAATTAGGGGTTTACAATTTTGACATAGAGGACATAGCCAAAGTGTACCAAAACAGTCATCTTTACCATTGTACGTCGAAAGAAAACAAGAGGTTGTGGACCCTAAAGTTTGATGGGTCCAAATCAAAAGAAGGTGTGGGATCTTGAGAAGATCTCACATGTCCCAGCAGTAAGCCTTTGCTTACTGCCCATAAATTACAGTTCCTAGTCACCAATAATGTGGTGGAGTTTGAAGCCCTAATTTTTGGACTTCAGTTGGCCCTAATAGAAAAGGTAAAATACCTTAAGGCAATGGGAGACTCAGATTTAGTAGTCAAATAGGTCAAGTAACAATATACCTGTAGAGAAAAGAGGTTGAATCTCTATAAAACCAGAGTGAGGGAATTAATTAATGAGTTTGATGCTTTCAATATTTCCCTCATCTCAAGAAAAAATAATAAAATGGCTGATTCGTTAGCCGTAGCGGCCAGCATGCTTTCACTTGCTAACCATAAAAAATATAAAAAAATTCCATAGAGTTAGTGCCTTGTCCCTCCATACCAGACAATGTCACAAATTTATAGGTATTTGATAGTGATAGACATATTTTTAGTTTTATCACTAATTCTGGTATATTTGAAAATTAAGTTATAGAAGAAGAGAGGAGGCAAGTAGAAGTAGGAATAATCGGAGTATGGAATGAGATGCCAAGTGATAGGGCCTATCTTGAAAAATTGTTTGATATTGGATATCAAAATAAAAAATAAAAAAATACCATCCCCCAAGGAATCATGCAATTCAGTCAATTTGGGGAGTGCAGTAGATCCATGTGAAGTGTTCATTGCAAAGGCATGCACACAATGAGATAAGGAGTCAATAGCTTAGGTTTTAGGAGAATACATTGATTGCATAGCTTGGAGCTATGAAGAGCTAAAAACTTATGACTAGAATGTAATCATGCATACTATTCCCTTGAAGCCTAATTCTAAGCCTTTTAGACAGAGGCAAAGAACAGTTAACCAAGGTTATGCATAAAGGGTTGGAATCAAAATTTACTTGTAAAAAAATGGTGAATCCTAATCAAAATCAAGGTGAATCATGGAGAATTTTAAGAAAATCAAATCGAGCATCTTAATACTAAAATTTGGGGTATTTGAAACCCTAAAATATAAGATCACCTTTGGGGCCACTTTTGACATATTAAATCATCTTATAACTTTATAAAAACACCACCATTAGATCAGTCTTGAAAAGATATTTCTAAAAAGTACAAATATGCCTATATTTGGATATATATTGTGGTTAATTGACCCTAAGAAACAATTGGTCCTAAAAATTTTAGGCGAATAGGCCGACGTCGAGAGTCCTCATATTCACAAATTTTCAATTTTGAAAATCCTAATATTTTCCCAATTGGCGAATATTCACCACTATGTATAACCCTAGGGTTAACCCAATCCTAGAGCCCCTGATAGAGAAGGACGTGAAGAGGCTGACGGAAGACAAAATCATCTTCCCTATTAGGCATTCCACATGGGTGACTAATCTTGTCCCTGTTAGGAAGAAGAGTGGAGAGATTCGGTTGTGCATAGATTTTAGAAATCTGAACAAAGCTTGCAAAAAAGACAATTACCCATTACCCATCATTGACGAGATACTCCAAAAGGTAAATGGGTCTGAAATGATGTCATTCTTGGATGGATACTCGGGATATAATCAAATTCTCATACATCCAAATGACAGGATGAAGACAGCCTTCACCACAAAGTGGGGAACATTTGCCTATTGGAGGATGCCATTTGGTTTTTTGAACGCTGGAGCCACTTTCCAAAGACCCATGGATTTTGCATTCAAGGGGCTCATTGGTAAGTGCATTATTTTCTATGTCGATGATATTCATGTCTTCTCCAAGAAGAGTAAAGATCATGTTAGAGACTTGAGGAAAGTGCTTCAAAGGTGTAGGGAACATGGAATTTCCCTAAATCCAAAAAAGTGCATTGGTAACAAAGGGTAAGCTATTAGGACATGTCATTTTTAAATATGGGATGGCTATAGGCCCAGAGCGGATAGTCGATATCCAGGATATTCCTCATCCCAATAGCAAAAATGAGCTTAGGTCATTTTTCGATAATACTAACTTTGTGAGAAAATTCATTTCAATTTTTGTTGATATCACCAAGCACCTAAATGATATGCTAAACAAATATGTTCTGATAAAGTGGACCAGTGAGAATAGGGATGCCTTCACAAGCATCATGGATTCTATTTCCAAAGCCCCTGTTCTCATTAGTCCAAACTATGCTAAACTATTTTATGTTTACACATTTGCTTCAGATCATTATTTTGCAAGTGTGTTAACTCAGAAAAGTGAAGACAACATTGAAAATCCTATAGCCTTTATAATTTCCCCTTTGAAGGATGTGAAACTGGGGTATTCTATCCTAGACAAGAAAATGTATGCCTTGTTTAAAACTGTTAAAAAATTCAGGCATTACATTATGCCTAGTAAAGTTTTTGCTATAGTTCCTGACCCTGTAGTAAAGTCCATGTTCTTATAGAGTGAGCTAGGTGAAAGAAGGGGGAAATGGATTTCCACCCTTCAAAATTTTGACTTAGATATAAAGCCCATTAAGATAGTGCATGGACAAGGTTTGGTCAAGGCTATCACAGAAATTGACCCTTCAATAATGTGCTAAAACTATGAGATTAATGATATCACTACATAGGAATGGTATGTAGATATTGTATATTTTTTGTTGCATGGTAAGTGCCCTTCTCATTTGAATTCCACTCAGCATAGGGCACTGCATTTAAAATCAACTAGATTTCTAATTAAATCTGGTGTGTTGTACAGGAAAAATCATGAAGGAATTTTCCTTCATTGCATTACTCAAGAGGAAGCAACCCAAGTACTCAAATAATTCCATGGTAAGTATGGAACTAGACATGGGTCAGCAAACACAACACACCAGATTCTTAGAGCTGGGTATTATTGGCCCCACTTGTTTAAATATGCACATGCACATGTAAGAACATGTCACATATGTCAAGTGGCAGCCAACAGAGAGCGGAATGCAGCAATGTCGTTGTAGTCAGTGGTAAAGATGAGACCATTTGAACAATGGGGATTAGACTTTGTTGGGGTGCTAAATCCTAACTTTTTTGATTCCCATAAGTTCATCCTCATTGTTACTGATTGCTGCACAAGGTGGACAGAGGCTATACCTACTAAGAATACCACCTCCGAGGTTGTGATTATATTTCTAGAGGAAAACATAGTCACTCATTTTGGAATGCCTAACTCCATAGTAAGTCACAACGGTTTTGCATTTCCCTCTTTAGAATTTGCAAATTGGGCGTACAAAAATAAGGTGAGTCTAAAATTCTCTTCCAATTATTACCCCCAAGGCAATGGTTTGGTAGAATCATCAAATAAAAATTTATTATGCATAATCAAAAAATTACTTGAAAAGAACCCTAGATATTGGCATAGTAAGTTAAAATTTGCCCTTTGGGAAAATAGGACCAGAAGCAAGGAGTCAATTGGGACATATCCTTATCACTTAGTCTATGGGCAAGACCCTATTTTTCCCACTAATATGAAATTGTAAACTTTACATTTTATAAAAGACTATATTGGGACTGATAATAAACTTGAAACCAGATTAACCCAATTATACATCTTGATGAGAAGAGGGAGGAAGCCATGCTTCATTTCAGCAAACATAAAGACATAATAAAAAGGTGGTTTGATAAATGGTCAAAAATTGAGGTCTTCAAAGTTTCAAATTTAGTTTTGTTGTGGGATAAAGTGCATGAGAAAAAATGAGAACATGAAAAGTTTTATTGCTTGTGGCTGGGACCCTATCTAATATCCGAAGTCCTAGGTGAAAATAGTTTCAGATTAAAAACCTTGGATGGAAAGGATTTGGCCTTACCCATAAATGGCCTTCATTTAAAGCATTATTTTCAGGCCTAAGGGTAGAGTCATTGTATTATATGTACACTAATCAACTTGCTTGATTGTTTGTCTTGTTAGTTTTATTTCCTATTTATTTTGTTTCTTTGATTTTAGGAGTTTTTAGTATGTCAAGGTTGTCCAGCTTTGTATTTTATTGTAGGAGTAAGAGGTTAGCCTATGTGTATATGAATGTCAACCAAGACTAAAAGGATGTGAAACATTGGAATCATATGGCAAAAAGGCTTGAAAATGTGAATATTATTTGTAGCTCATGAAGCATGAAGTCTTTGATTTTGCATATCATCCACCCAAGTCTCAAGGGCACATTCTTACTACATAAACATCATGACCAATCCACCTCCATATGCTAAACCCAAACATTGAACGTGAAGTCCAATTATCTTGGGATCAAATGCACAAAGAACACTAAGAAGATCTTAGGATTGGAAACTGTTGCCGAAGTTGTCGTGGGTCTATCACATTTCTTTCCATGTCCAACATCTTGGGTAAAATAATATGAAACCATACTTGGATGGGGATGTGAGGCGAAAAGATAATTTTGGTCTATCCCGCCCTACACATAGTCCATGAATAGTGGTTTTTACCACTACAATATTTATGCTCATAAAAAAGTTGTTATCACCACTAGCATGATTTACAAATCAGAGTAATAAGGATAGGGTCAAATTCTCATCACACCTTGGTTGAGAATTTGATTCCCCAAAAATCTAAACTGAATTGTAATGATCATACTAATTGTCCCTCAGAAGTATCAGTAGTCATCCCCAAAATTCTTTAAAGAAAAAAATATAGAGCAAAGCCAAGCAAAGAAGACTGGACTATGGGGTTAACCTCCATCGGGGCTATATACGATTGACTAGCAGTGGAGTACACTCATGCCTGGTGACATGACTACCGTAAGTTGAGATTTATGTCTGCCATGAGGATAGATTAGTCTTATGACCTCATCCATAATCGGTTTAATTATTTTGGTCAAATATGAGAGCAGTAAAGGATAGGGTTATATTCTCATCACACCTTGGCTAAGAATTTGATTCCCCAAAGCTTTAAGGTCCACTTGCACACACTGGTCCTTGATGATGATGGCTCATAACCAAGCCCTAGATCTGGTCAATGAACTCATCACACACACATTTGATCCTAATATTGTTAGACATTTTTGAGGTGTTTTCTCAAGCCACCATAGAATGTGTTGCCCATGCTATAAAAATGTCTACCCTCAAAGCTCTCCATATTCATTGCAATAATTCTAGTCAGGTAAAATTGGTGATGCAATGCAGAAAAGTTACAAACAATAAGGTGTGAAGTGCTTCACACATAGAGAGCTAATATTACATGATTCTAATATTTTGTTGTTCTTATGAGTCTATTGACATTATTCATGCATTTGTTGACGCTTGCTACTTCTTGGTTTGGTGTGTGTTTTCAAATTTTCTTTTTGGGTTCACACATAAATTCTCAGGATCATTTCCTAGCAGAGTCGCCATTTTTTGTGGAGTTTCCACAATCACCCCAAACTTCTTGGGGACCCACTTGTCATGTTTTGGTATTAAAGGTTTTTGGTTTTCTTTGGCTTATAAGAATAGTGATGTTTTACCATTTTATTTTAATGATTTTAATTGCTTTGGTCATTTGATATTTAAAAGAGTAATTAATCTAGGCATTAATTAAAATCCATTTTGATAAATAGAGTTTAATGTTCTTCATATTGTTTAATGTGATGGAATATGTTTAACAAAGCAAAGCCTGACCAAAAAATTACCTAAAACAGTAAGAGAATCCAAAAGGTACAAAGAAATTTAGATAGAAAATAATATGCTATTATCTACCTAATATAATTGCATTAATTATATTAGGTACATTATTATGATTATTTTTTTTTGGTAATTAAGGTACAAATTCATTACAACCGGGTTTTACAGGTTGAACCATAACCTATTACAACAACAACACAATGCTGAATCAGAACAAGGCCTCAATAGGGAAAATTTAGCCCCCTACCGAGGTCACACCGCCAACAAAGAGTAACCCCCTTACAAAATATGACCCACAACTTAGAACATAGGTAGATAACACTTTCGCCTCCTAACACTTTCTCTTCTCTTTTGGTCGTGAAATTGCGACATGTCGCAATATCGCGACACTTTTCCTTCCTCCTCTTTCTTTTCTCTTTTGTCACAAAAAAGCGACATTTTGTGAAATCGCGACATTTTTCCTTCCCACTCTTTCTCTTCTCTTTTGGTCGTAAAAATATGACATGTCGCGATATCGCAACATATTTTCCTCTTGCTTATTCTCTTCACTTTTGGTTGCGAAACAGTGACAATTCGCGATATCACTACACCCTTCCACATGTCGCGAAATCGTGACACTTTTTCTTTCCTCCTATTTCTATTCTCTTTGGTCATGACAATGCGACATGTAGCGATATCGCTGCACTTTTCCTTCTTGCTCTTTCTCTTCTCTTTTGGTCGCGAAAGGATGACATGTCGTGAAATCGTGACACTTTTTCCATCTTGCTCTTTCTATTCTCTTTTGGTCGCCATAAATCGACATGTCGCGATATCGTGACACTTTTTCCTTCTTGCTCTTTCTCTTCTCTTTTGGCCGTGAAAATCCGACATGTCACGAAATCGTGACACTTTTCCATTCAAGCTCAACACATCGCCAAAAAATGACACTATTTCCTTCTTGCTCACCATGTCACGAAATCACGACACTCTTTCTTTCTTGCTAAGCATGTCACGATATCGCGACACTTTTTCTTTCTTGTTCTTTCTCTTTTCTTTTGGTCGTGAAAATGCATCATGTTGCGATATCGCGACACTTTTTCCATGTCGCGATATCACGACCCTTTTTCTTTCATCAACATGTCACGAAATCGCGACACTTTTTCCTTCCTCCTCTTTCACTTCTTTTTTGGTCGTAAGAATGCGACTTGTCATGATATCATGCCACTTTTCCTTCTTGCTCTTAGTCTTCTCTTTTGGCTGCAAAAATATGACATGTCGCAAAATCGTGACACATTTTCTTTCTTGCTCTTTCTCTTCTCTTTTAGTCGTGAAAAATCCACATGTCGCGATATTGCGACACTTTTTCCCACTCGCTTTTTCTCTTATTTTTTTGTCATGATAACATGACATGTCGTGATATCATGACACTTCTTCCTTCGAGCTTAACTTATCACCAAAACGTGACCCTTCTTCCTTCAAGATTAACTTATTGCCAAAAAGTGACCCTTTTTCCTTCTTGCTCAGCATGTTGCGATATCGCGACACTCTTTCATTCTTACTCATCATGTCGTGAAATCGCGAAACTTTTTCCTTCAAGCTTTTTCCCTTCTCTTTTGAACGCGACAGCTTGACTTGTCATGATATCGTGACACTTTTTCCATATCGCGACATCGCGACACTCTTTCTAGCATGTCGCGACATCACGACACTTTTCCTTTCTTGCTCTATATGTTACGAAATCGTGACACTCTTCATTTCTTGCTCAACATATCATGATATCACGACCATTTTTCCTTCTTGCTCTTCATGTCACGATATCGTGACACTTTTTCTAACCTGTCACGAAATCGCTACACTTTTCCTTTCTTGCTGACATTTGCTTTTCCTAGAAATAAAACAAGTCTCAAAAACTTTACATCGGTCTTTGGCCTCATCCATTACGCCTAACCCCATAACAAGAAGCCACCAAGCCCCCTAGATCCTTCCCCTGTTACAAATATAATTGAAGCCATCACAATAAGGACCTAAGCAATACTGACAAAACCACATTGAAACTGCTCTCCCTTTTTCTGATCCCCACAGCTTCACCATCATTGGTGATCATTTTGAATAATTTTATCCACTTCACTTGGGACCCCATGTTACCAAATAACCATCCCATCGACTTCCACCCCTAAATTGGCCAAGATATCAGCAGTTTTATTTGCTTCCCTAAAAACATGTTGGGCATTCCGATCATTCCTGGCATGGTAAAAGCTCCTAGCCTCTTCGATGACAGTCTTAATCCACCATAGGGGATTTTTCCCATTGCTAAGAAGTTTTATGACCTACACTGAATCTCCTTCAATAATAAGTTTACCTTCAATTTATTGAGCCAACTGAAGACCCCTCCATAATGCTCTTGCTTCTGCCTCGTTGTTAGTCCTAGTTCCTAGCTACTCAGAAAATGCCAAAACCAACTTGCCTTGATGATCTCTCACTGCTCCTCCAGCCCCTTCATTGCCAGGGTTACCTTTAGATGCCCCATCGAAGTTGAGCTTGAACCAACCTACCGGGGGTGGTTTCCACTTGACACCTAATCTGGGATTGACCTTGATAGACACCGGTTTCTCGCCTAGATAATATTTAAGGATTGAGCTATCTGCCACTCCCGAGGGGAAGGATTTCGACCATCATAAGGTATAAGTCTGACGTTTTCATGAGAAAAGGTAAGAATATTATTGGTAATGGAGGTGACATCATGGCTTGACTCATGGAATGCTCTATGGTTTATTTCTAGCCACACTTGCCAAAGAAAGTGATGGAGATAGATCTTCCAAAAAAACCTCAGCCTAAGGCTAACAAAGGGATTTGGCCATTGGTGGAAGAGGTCAAGGATGGTAGCTGGTCTTACCCAGCAAATGCTAAAATCTTGAAACAACCCATTGAGAACACTCAGAGAGACCGAGAATTCAAGGAAAATATGGTGGGTGGACTCCCAATTACCCCTGCACAAAGAACATAGGTTAGCAATTATCATACCTTTCCTTTACAAGTTGTCAATCGTCAGAATCCTGCCTTGGATCACCAGCCACGAAAACATAGCAACTTTCAGAATAAGGGTTTTGACCCACACCAGCTGAGTCTGGAGTGTGGGGTCCTCTGTATCTAACATTAGCATATATGCAAATTTGACAGAGAACTGCCCATTTTCGGTAGCTTCCCAAATTACATGATCCTGCTTAGGTCTCATGGAAATTAATTGTTGATGCAGGATGCTTTGGAGTTCTTCTGATTCAGCTTCAAAGCCATGAATCCTTATCTATTTCCAAATAAGCCTTCCTTTGTCCTGTATTATGAAGTCAACCACTTTCCTTCCTATGAGATCCTCTGAGATTCTTTTGATCCTTGCAAGGGAAGGAAACTGAGATAAAGCTTCATCCTTGGCCCACCTGTCATCCCAAAACTTGATCTTCTGCTCATTGCCAAGAACCCATCTTAGGCCTTTCTTTATGACCTCTCTACTTGTTAATATTGCTTTCCATAATTCTGACCCTCCACCGTGCACCGAATCATTTAGGAAATCGGTATCTTGAAGATATTTTCTTTTAATTATGGCAGTCCACTCATTTTCCTCATTGTTGATAAGATGCCAAGATTGTTTGGAAAGCAAGGCAGTGTTTAGGTGAGCAACTCTTCTTAGTCCTAGTCCCCCATTTTCTTTCGGCCTGCAGACCTTGCCCCAGTCCATAAGGTGGAACCTCTTTTTTTCCTCAAACCGAGACTAGAGAAAATTCTTTCGTAGCTGTTCAATTTTTTGGTAAACTCAGGTAGGGGCCTTAAACACAGATAGAAAATAAATCGAGATGCTCTGTTAGGGGCCTTAAACACATTATTATGATTATATTATAATAATATTATTATATTGTATATAATAATATTATTATAATATACTTTACAAAGGATGTGATAATAATATTTAGGGTAAGGTAATGTTTAATCATATTATGTTTAATTGCAGGAGAAGGCGATGGTGGCTATTCCAAAAATGTTTGATGCTATGGCAGTGTGAGACTTCGTGGAGCAATTCCAACAAGGAATAAGTGGTCCAAAGATAGCGTTAGGATTTCAGGAGGACAACACATAAGGAAAACCCAAATTTGATGTTGAAACAACACATAAGACGCCAAATTTGACAATGAAATGGTTGAAATACAGAGGCATGCCATCAATCAAGGATAGAGAAGCATTATTATGGAAACTCATAATCCTAATCGATGGAGATAAAGGCATGCCTCGATAACATGGAGAGTTTTTTTTGTTTGTGTTGTGTAGCATGAGTGTGAGAGTAAGGAGCTTTACAGCATAATGGCAGCACCATGGCGATGTGTTTGATAGTTCCATGGTTGCGTCGATCGTAGCACCATGGCGACATGTTTGATATTGCCATAGCTACATCGATTGTAGCACCATGGTGATGTGTTTGACAGTGCCATGGCTGCATCGATGAAAGCACCATGACAATGTAAGTTTGATAGCGGTATGGTTGTGTATGTAGCATGATGGCATCGTTTGGTTATATGGAAACCAAAGTGCACAAGATGGGGGATGCCATCCTAGTCCTTGGGTACGTTGGTATGGCTTTGGAAAGACACCATTGGGTCTTACTTTCGAAGAGCAACAACAAAATTTTGTTGATTAAGATTGGTCTGCCTTGTTTTAATCTATGTGAATGTGGTTTGATTGCATTCGATGTTTTAAAGGAGGTTTAAAATCGTAGGGGTTATAAGGTATAGTTAAATGTTTTTATCATTCGTTTTTTGATGGATGCAAAGGGGTTTTATTGGGTAGAATGCTTATGTGATAAGAGAAAGGGGAGACATAAGGAGTCATGCAAGGCTATGTTTTTTTGGTTTTATTATTGTTTAAAAAAAATGTTTAGAAGTGTTATTTTTATTGTATTAAATCACATAAAATTATGATGGATTATTTTCTTATATCCATTCATTATTTTTATTGTGAAAGAAGTTGAAGCGAAATGACTTCCAAACATTATTTATACCTTGTTATCCTACCTTTTTAGGGGTGTTGGAAATGATGTAACATTCCAAAAAGCAATAAGAAAGAGCATTTTTTCAAATTTTGAAAGAGTAGAAAACTTTTGCGAGCAAAATCAAAAGGAGGGTTTTTATCATAAAACTAATGTTTTTAGTGTCTTATCATTTCTGCATTTTAGTGACTTCTAGCCATTGTCTTATGCCATGAAATGATTTGCAATAGGTGAAGTTCAAGATGATGCATTTTCTCTATGTTTCCTTTGAGTCTTGCACTTGATTTAATGGTATTGTGCTTATGTTGTAGGTCCATTAATTCAGGTTGTTTTATGATTACATCATAACTTGGGATTTTGCAAGGAGGAGCTTGCTAAACTAATTTAGAATTTGACTTTTTTAGCTAACCAAATTTGTATTTGTTTTGTTTAAGTTCATTTTATTTCAAGCACTCAATCATTCCATTCTGGTCCATCCATAATTTCATTTTCTTTTATTTCCATTTTGGTCCTTTTCTAGAATTTTTGCTAATTTCATTTTAGTTTTCTTTCTATTCTGGTCTATTTCTAGAATTGTTAAGCTTTCAAGTTGTTTCCATTTTGGTCATTTTCCAGAATTTTTGAACCTCCAAAAATTCATTAATCTAAACTTTCAGATAAAAAACATGGTTTAGGAGGGATACTAACCTACAATTTTACATTAAGTTAAGATAAGAAATGAAAGCTAACTTTGCTAACATTGCTAACATGCTAACTTTTACTAACCACTATTAGGGTAGTGGCATCAACATAAGGAAGATAAAATGAATCCACTATCTAAAATTTACTTCATCTTAAAGGCACGAACATTAAAATGAGGTGGACAATTCCATATTTTGTCATTTGAAACCTTTTAAATGAAGATAAAATACTTTACTAACAGGGATTCAGGGTAGCACCAATTTAAAAAACCCTAAAAATAACTTTTATTTTACATTTTCTTTTTAGTTAGATCTTTCAATCACTAAGCATTGTTTAAAACTAGCAAAGGCCCCTTATTTATGGTCACATGCATTATTGAATTATTTCTGGCGTTATTGTAATATTTTAGATATTTTACCAGAACCTTGGAGAAGTTGAATGTTTGTCATTTGGTTTCTTTTCAAGAGAGAGTTTTCTATTCAATACTTTGCATGTGGTGGTATTTTACAATTGGGCAAAATATACACTCAACACTTATATTCATTTAACATAGCCCTACCCATACCCTAAATAGTTATGTTTTTTCTTTCAATTACTCCATTTTGTTGTGGATTTCTTACTGTTGAATATTGTCTTTTGATTCCATACTATTCACAAAATTCTACAAATTCACCTGAAGTAAATTCTCCTCTATCTGATATTAGATACTTTATGTTTTGACCTATTTTATTTTCTACAAGTGCCTTGAATGCCTTGAAATTTTCAAATGCTTCTAATTTTTCCTTTACGAATATTACCCAAGTCACTTTAGATAAATCATCAATAAATAACATGAAATAGTTCTCACCTTCTAAAATATTTATCTTATTATGACCACATAGATAGGTGTAAAATATTTGATTGCATGTTTGTTGCTTATTTTTACTATGTTTTCAAATTTCAAGTGACCCATCCTTCTATGCCATAACAAACTCTCATCCTCCTATGATAAAAATATTTTTCTCCCTCAATTTCTCTCAACATGTAGAGATTGTTTGTATTTCTACTGGTGTCTGCAATAAGCTTTCCTATCTTAGATTTCTTGATCTCACATCCATTTATATGAAATGTGAGAGTGTGCCCTTGATCACATAATTGACTTATATTTAGTAGGTTGTGCTTCAATCCTTCAACATATAACACATTTTCTATCCTTGATATTCCATTATCAAAACTCAAAGTCCCTTTTCCAACAATTTTAGTAGAAGCATTATCAGAAACATTTATTGGTCCCCCATTTATTTTCTTGAGAGAAATAAATTTAATTTTTTCACCTCTCATATGACTCGAACAACCACTATCAATATACCATTGATTCCTTTCATTTTGCACATGAATATCTGTTTGTACCAACATGGACTATTATTCTTCTTGTTCATTTTTCTTTTTCCAAAATTTTGAGGACATCTCCTTTTGAGTTGTTTGATCTTCCTCCTTGCTTGATTTAAAAAGTTAAAAAAAAATTGTTTTACACCTTTATTGTTGTTCCCAAAATTATCACATTTGTAATTGATGATATTGTTATCAATGAGAGGTGCAAATAAATTAAAATTTCTATCAACATCATTTTTCATACAGACCATGCAATTTATAACTTTATGACCATATTTGTTACATGAAAAATAATAACCATAGAAGAAGTATTGAAACCTGTTAGATTTCTTTGGATTATATGGTTGCATGGTTCTTTCATTGCTATTTTTGTGATTGACTTTTATCCATGATGATTCTATGTTTTCTTCCTCCTTGATGCTTTTGCCTTTCAATATATTAGCATAGATCATGGACTCTTATTTTCTTAATTTATTTGGTGTTTTTGTTCCTTCTGAGCTTGAATCATATTTTTGTTTCTCTAACCTTATATTTTGCTATAACTTATCCTTAGAATTTTCAAATTTATTTCTTAGAGAGACAACTTCATGTTCTAATTTTTCACATTATAACTCTTTTACCTTTAATTTCTCAACCATAACTTCTTCAATTATCTTTGCCTCTTCAACCTACACTTTTAAGTTTGTGAGATCTTGTAGAAGATTTGTCTTTGTTTCCTTATCCTCTTGAGCTTGAGATTTTAAACTTGAATTCTTCTTTCTAACTCATTTCAATTCTCCAAGAGCAACAATAAGTTCCTATTTCATGTCAACCATGGCTTCTTCTCAATTTTTTGGATCTCTCTATTTGATTTTAACCATAGGAGAATCTTATTTCATCTTAGTGATCATGTGTGTTCTTCATATCTACCTTTAAGCTATTAGGCTTCCATGAAGGAACCTGCTCTTTTTTTTTTTTATTTGTGGAAAACATCCCAAAAGGGATGCCACTTTTGGGTAAGACCCAAGGAGGCAGGGGTATCCATTCCGCAAAAAATGCCCAGGACTCGGACCTGGCCTACCACCTTTGACATACTCAAGGAGCAAACAAACACACAAAACCAATTTAAAAATAAGTAAATAACAACAAAAATAATAAAATAAAATAAAAAACATGCTCCTTGAGTGTGTCAAAAACAAAAGCACAACCAAACATGCACAATAAGATAAAAGAAACCACAACACAAACCACATAGAAAAACACAAGAACCACATAACAAAACACAAACAAGACAAAAACAACAGAACACTACAAAGACATAACCCAAAAAAAACATGAAAAATAAACACAACCAAAACCTAAAAAATAAAATAAATAAAATAAAAATAAAAAACAACCAACAACAGACAATAAACAAAAACAAAAAACATAGAAAACACTCACACATAAAAACACGAAATAACACAAACAAAGAGAAACCCAAGAACAAGAACGAAAAAAACACAAGAACAATAACAAAAAACATAAAAAAAACAAAACAAAACAACAAAAACACAAGAACAACAAAAAACAACACAAAGAACACAAAAACAAAACAAAACAAAAGAACCCACCCACCTTAAAAAACTAAACAAAAAAAAACAAAGAAGAAAAAAGAAAAAAAATGAACAAAACAATGACCTATCTAGACCAGAAGACTATTAAGGCAAGAATCAACAGAGGAAACAAAATAAAGAATAGAATGAGCTAGGGAACTAAAAAAAACTGAATGAACCAAAGAGAAGCAAAAAAAAAAACAAGAAGAAACTAGGTACCTTCAAACTCGGAGCCATCCAAAGAAATGATAGAAAGAAGAGCTTCCCTAATTTGAGAAGCCCACCATATAGGAGGGTGGCCATAACAAGTAAGATCACCTTTGTCCAAAGCCCAATTAGCTAAAGCATCAAGACTCTTGTTTTGATCTCTGACCACATGATTGTAATCAACTTTCAAAAATCCCATCTGGATTAACTCGATCTTCTCAATAATTCTTTTTATTCTCCAATCCACCTTATGATTCTTAGAAGGAGTCTTCAAGAGATTAATCATAAGTTGAGAGTCAGACTCAACTAACACCTTTTCCCATCCAACCTTAGTAGCCTCCCGAAGGCCTCTCGAGGATACCATACCCCTCAACAAGGTTATTGGAAAGAATACCCAAATTCTCAACAAAAGTAAAAACCAGGGAGCCATCTCGAAAGTCTACCAATTCCTCCCACACTGGATTTTCCAGGGTTCCCTCTAGAGGCTCCATCAGTATTGACTTTTCCAAAATCCTTAGGAGGAGGTTGCCAATTTCTAGTCCTATCCATCTTACTAATACTCACATTCCCTTTAAGTTGGTTGCCCTTAGAAGGTTTAATATTCAATCTTTGCATCACTTGATCCCATCTTTGGTGGGAGTTTTGGGGGTGATTAAGGAGTTGATGGACTGATTCAACTAAGTTGGCTATGGTCTTTTGCCAAATATAGTGAATATCCTTCCTATCTTGATTAAAAATTTGGCTTGTTCCTTTCATTCCAAATATTCCAAAGAAGAATGGTAGAACCCATCCAAACTAACTGCCTAATAAAATGATCAACACCCTCTTGATTAGGCCAATCCCTCCAAAGCTGTTCAAAAGTAAAAAAATTGGACCACTATAAGCCAAGTAAAGTGGCCATTCTCCTCCATAGCTTAGAGGCTAAAGTACACTCAATAAAAATATGGTTGATATTTTCTACATTCTCTTCACACATTTCACATCTAAAAGGGCCATGAAAACCATGCTTCATAAGTTGCTCACCAAGTAAGCACCCTACGATGCAATAAAAGCCAATTAAAGAACCTCACCTTAGGCCAGAGCTTTTGAGCCCACAATTGAGAAAATATGTCAGAAGAATGGTTGGGATTATTATGGCATAAGGTCAAATAACCTTGAGCAACTGAATACTCACCCTTAGTAGTGTTGTTCCATCCAAAACAATATTTTTCATGGGACCAAGAGAGGGATCTCATATGAAGGATGCCTTGGATATCTTGTCTTTGCCTTTCTGGGATTTGAATAGGCCAGTCCTCAATAGGGATCCAATATCTACCAACCTTTGAATTACCAGTATGGTACCGATAGTAATTAGCCACCTTTATCCAATTAGCTCGGTGAAGCTCCTCCATCCAAGGCCTCCAATCGGGAAACTGAGTTATCAAAGGCTTGTGACCATCCCAAGAATCTGTCCAAAAATTTGCATGTTGACCATTATGAATGATCCAAAATAATTTTTTCTTTATCAAATCCTCACCAGTCTTAAGAACTGCTAAAATGGGAGAACCTTTGGTAGGAAGTTGATAGCGAACAAGGTCTTCAGGACTTTTGTTCTCAGCATATTTAGCACGGAGATTATTGGCCCAAAGAGCATTGGGGTTATGCAACATCCTCCAATATAATTTAGCAGCTAAAGATTTGTTGTTATTAATTGAAGACCGGAATCCTAACCCCCTTCACTCTTAGGAAGACATAAAGTATCCCATTTCACCAAGGCCCATTTTCTTTTCTCCTTAGTACCACTCCAAAGGAAATGATGACTGATTTGATCCAATTCTCGAAGAACAACCTTTGGGATATTCAAAATGGAAGAAACATAAATAGGAATAGCTTGAAGGACTGATTTTACCAAGGTGATTCTACCCCTAGAAGAAAGCCACTTGTTGGTCCACTTTCCAATTTTCTTCTTGACTTTGTCCAACAACCAATTCCAATATTTATTTTTTTGCCTTTGAATATTTATGGGAATACCTAAATAAGTGATTGGAAGAGAGGTCTTCTTATATCTTAATTTATCCAAGACCATGGATTCCTGTCTAGCAAAGCAATGAAAGAAAATAACTTTAGATTTTTCTTCATTGATCAACTGCCCAGTAGCCTTAGAAAAACAGCTAATGATTTGCTTAATATTAGAAGCTTCCTTAATTGTAGCTTTACCTAAAAGAGTAGAGTCATCCACAAATTGAATATGAGAGATAGGTCTAGCTCCATGAGCAATGGTAACTCCCTCAAGGGTTTTGTTTTCCCTCTTTTTGGTTATAGTCCTACCCAAGCATTCAACAAGAATGATGAATAAATAAGGGGATAGCGGGTCACCTTGCCTAATACCTCTGGAAGGCTGGGAAAGACCGAGAAGGCCTGCCATTGATAAGAACTAAGTAGGAAACTGAAGAGATACATCCCATAATCCAATCCATCCAATCCTTAGAGAAACCAAATTGCCTCAAAAATTTGATAAGGAAGTGCCAATCCACTCTGTCATAAGCTTTGGATAAGTCTAACCGAATGAACATAGAAGGAGAATTTTGCATATCCATGGAATGGATGGCTTCCTGAGCAAGAACTATCTCATCTACTATTTGACGTCCTTCCACATATCCCCCTTGCTCTAGGGAAATAATCTTATGCAAAAGAGGCTTCAACCTTTCTGCCATGATTTTAGTAATGATTTTGAGAAGAACATTACATAAAGAAATAGGTCTAAAAGCTGAGATATGATCAACCTCTTGAGCTTTTGGAACAAGAGTAATATAAGTTTTATTGATAACCTTCAAAATTTCTTTGGCTTTCCTGGCTTCTTCCACCACCTCTAATAAATCAACATGAAGGATATCCCAGAACTCTTGGTAGAACTCAATAGGAAAACCATCAAGACCTGGGGTTTTCCTTTTTGCATTTTAAAAACTACTTGTTGAAGCTCATTGATAGTAACAGGAGCAGTCAAAATAGAGTTCTCCTTAGAAGTGATAAGAGAAGGGATTGCTTGAAGAACATTTTGTTGTGAAGTCGAGTCAAGAGGAGTAGCAAAAAAAATATTGGAAAAGTAATCAACAACAATAGAGTTCATGCCATCCCAAGTATAAACAACATCTCCATAATCTGATTTTAAGGAAGAAATAAAGTTGTGAGATCTTCGAGCTAGAAGAGATTTGTGGAAGAAATTTGTGTTTCGATCTCCTTCTTTGAGCCATTGAATTCTAGATTTTTGCTTCCATAAGATTTCTTCTCTTTTTTCCCATTCCTCTAACCGAGTTGTGAGTTTAATTTCATCCGCACTTCTCTTCTCTCGTGAGGCCATCTAAACGGATTTTCTTATTCAAATTTTCAATATGAGCAATAACTTCATGTTTTTTTTATGAACATCCCCAAACTCTTTCCAGATCCAAGTCTTGATTTTGGATTTAATGTATTGCAGTATTTTGGAAAAACAGAACATCTTAGTCCCATGCCTAGGTTTACCTTCCTTCCACCATTGTTGCACATGAGGTCTGAAGGAAATGTCTCTAAGCCACATTAATTGAAAATGAAAAGGAGAGAAACTCACATTGGTTTTCCACATTTCCACCATGACTGGCCAATGATCCAAACCAACATTATTAAGAGTCTTCACTTTAGGAATGTGACCATGGATTAAGAAATTTTCAGAGAGCAAAAACCTATCCAATCTCTCCATTATACAAGCTAAGCCTTGCCTTCTGTTAGACCAAGTCATAAGGCCATTATCTGGTTGGATATCCACAAGATGGAGGTTTGCAATATATTCGCTCATGAGGTCGGTGCTTTTGTCCAAATTTCTATTTCCCCCCTTTTCTCATCCAGAGAGAGGATGGTATTGAAATCTCCTCCGATCAAGATCCAAGCTTTAGGAAAATGAGAGATAATATGAGTAATATCCTTCCACTGTCTTCTTTTTTCCTCCAAAGAAGTCGGGGCATAAACAAGAATGCAGAGCATAATCTGGTTGGAATGTCTACTTTGAATAGCTATAGCCAACAAACCCCAACTGCCAACCATATGGTGAATAACTACCTCTTTTGGGTCCCAAAGACAAGCAATGCCACCCAAAGTCCCTTGGGAACTGAGGGAAACCACTTTTCCAGCTGGCCAAATTTTATCGGCAATTAAGTCCATATCCTCCATTGACATCTTTGTTTCTTGAAGGAAAACAAGATGTGGATGATTTATCCGAATCATTCTTCTAATTTCATTTTGTTTTGAAAGACTCCCTTTGAGTCCTCTAATATTCCAAGTGATGATCTTCATTAATACCAGGGCTAAAAAATTTGGGAAGGGCATTAATCTTACCTTCCTCTACAAGCTTTTCACCTTCTTTTACCATATGATATTGATTGGTCTTGCGACCTACTTTTTGATTAGAATCCATCTTCAATTTTTTTCCCCTATTTCTTGACTTATTCCAATTGAATATGAGATGGCTTCTAACCTTGAAGAATGCTCATACACAGCCAAAATTTTACTAGATGGTTCAATGGAGTCTATATTGGGACCTGCATTATTTGAAGTTTTGACATTTGAAATATTGTTTTTCTTGTGTAAATTTTCTCCTTTTTTTCTGTTGAAAACCTTTGATTTGTTGGTTTGTCTCTAAGTTCTTCCCTTCATATTTAAATTGTGTTTCTAAGATTTCAGTTTCCATTATTTCCTCTTCCTCACTTGGGACATCATTTGTGGAAAGGATTTCAAACATATTAGCAAATGACTTTGATTGATCCTTCATAACTGGTTTTTTCTTAGTGTTCTTCTTCTTAGGTATTTGGAAACCCGCTGAGTTTATATCTTCTTTCTTTTGATCAAGAATTTTATTTGGGCAAGCACTGGCCAAATGACCATATTCATGGCAAATTCTACAACGAAAAGGAATGTTCTCATAGTCCACTACTTGCTCCCAAGTGTCTTCCCCAAATTGTAATGTGATATTTTTAGGTAGGGGTTTGTCAAAATCCATTAAAACACAAATTCGAGCATAAATAATATGTTCAAAATTTTGAGTACAATCAGAAGTCATCATAAAAGTTCCTAAAGAGTTTCCAATTGAAGAAAAAATAGTAGGATTCCAAAATTCAATAGGGAGGCCAAAGAGTCTAACCCACACGGGAGCTATAGAAGGCATCTCTTCTTCGACTTTAAATTTAGTATGCCAGGGCTTCATGAAAAGCCCTACCCTTCCAAAAAACCAAGGAACCCCTTGAAAAATTTTCTCTCTATCTTCATTATTAGCAAATAAAACAAGAAAATAACCATTTGGATAAATAGAGATTTGTAACTCACCTTTAGTTTTCTAGCTTTTTGCAGCCCAGACTTTGAAAGCAGATAGACTCGGATGAAAACCCACGAACCAACAAATTAGTCCTATTTTTTCCAAATCTTCAATGCCAATCTAAATGTTACCCATATCAAGCTTAACAATTGGAGTTCCATCAACTGCTTTAAGACATCCTGACTCTATTTTCCTGGGATCAATCTTAGGCATTCTTAGAGGTTTATGGGAAGCCCTAATATTGATATTAGCATTGGGTTGAGGCTTTCCACCATGAAGGGCATCCCTAAAATTCATTTTTGGGACCGAGTCTTCAAAATTCTTACCCTTGACAGGGGTTTTCATAGTAGAATTATTTTGTGGGTGCACCTTAGCACCAGATTCACTTGAGATATGAGCCATTTTTTGATCAACTGCTTGAAACTTGTTTCGTGATCTCTTTAATCCTTGCCCTAGACGTCGTGGAAAGGTATGGTTTTCACTTTTCTTTTGTGCAACAAATTGGAAGCCGTTGTCACTCAAGTTCATAGTATGATCTATTGAAAGACAAATTTCTAACCCATCTTGTATCCCCTACAACATTTCCTACTAAAATATTGAGCATAAACCACAAAAATATTTGCCGCTAGGGCCCGAAGGCCCTAAAAACCAACCTCTGGAGCTGCTTGCACTCAACCCAGATGAAACCCTCGCATAGCCACTTGCCAAATATATCATTCACACATAGGGATGCCATGAAGGAACCTGCTCTGATATCAAATGAAGAACACAAGCTTATACTAAGAGGGGAAGTGAATACTATAAGATAAAACTTTTATTTTTATTTCCAAATCAATATCATCCAATATTATAAATTGTAATAAATAAATAATGCACAAATCACCACACACATAGGAGACACAAATTTGACGTGGTTCACCCAATGTGGGCTACATCCACAAAGAAATATTTCTTATAAATTTTCTCAATAATTTTTTATGGTAACCAAACCAATTACCTATTACAATATTTTTGGACCCCAATCCATAGGATACACCAATACATTTTTCTCTAGTTCGTGGACCTCAATACATAGGAGACACATATATTTCCAACAACGATCATATATAATCCTTATTTCTCCACCTTATGATTCAAAAATATTTGCTCAACCAAACACCTTAAAGAAATAATAATATCACCATACCTCTTAACTTGCTTTTATGAAGATGTGCCCTCAAAAACCTACCTCAAATGAATTTCCCTTTCAAAGTGCCATTTCAAAACTGGTTAGTATATCTCTATTTCAAATCACACACATTAAATTTCTTCTCAAAAATATGTGCACAATAGAATATGAAAATGATGCTCATTGACTTTCCTTTTGTTCTCAAAGGATAGGGCAATAACAATTATCAAAACCCCTCAAAGTTTCTTTTCACCATACAAAAATTACAACCAAAAATCAAACCACAATAACACCTTATAAGTCCTACTTTTGGATGAAATAATTTTCACCACACCAAAATATTTCTTATAGCACTCAATAACTTAAAGTAAAAATTACAACATTTAAATCATCCATATACACCTTATACCTCCTTACTTTCATAAAATAATTACCAACACACTTAATGACCCAAGGCACAAATTACAACTTTTAAATGAACTTCATACACCTTATACCTCCTAGTAAAAATAATAATTTTCAATGCACTCACTGTCTAATAATGCACACAAAAATATGATTTATAATGTTGTATGTTGACCCCAATCATTTATGCAAAAATCAAACCTTGTCTCCCCTAATGCCAAGAATTAAAGCGCATACCTTAGACATTCAAAATAATTTTTAATTCAAAACTTTGTGCCTTTTCTAATGTTGTCACCACAATCCAAACATGCCACCTCTAGCTAGCCCGTGACGTAGCACAAGCTAGAACACCGCGTGCACTAATGACCCATACAACAACAAAAAATGCACACACTCCTATTTCAACTACAACATGATGCAATATCTTTCTCAACCAAAAATTCAACAAAACTATCCCTATCGTGCTTCAAACTTGATATCTCCTCTTTATCAACGATCTAGTGCATGGCCTCCCTACCGTCTCGGCTAGTTGCCTAGATGAGACTTCAAACTTGTTGCTTCCCCTTTTGAATTTTGAAATATGCTTTACAAATCGTGCGCCTATCCTTTCCTTCTACTTTGCACTCAATGAATTGAACAATCAAGCGAATCTCATGATTTTTGCTTGGTCTCAATCTTAGGAAAATAAAATAAATTTCTCTCTTTAAATATGCTTTCCCTTTCATGCATTGGCATCGGTACTTCAAATAAATTTGAATATTATTTCCTTTAGTTCTTCTTTTAACTTTGAAACCTTTGCATTATAATATTAAAATATTGTAATGTTAATATATTTGAAACTTTTGCCTCCTTTGTAATATTTAAATTTTTATTTAAATATTATAACCTTTTTCTTAGTAAAAATAACTTGGATATGTATATTACCTTGATAACCATTTCAATTTTTCTCATCAATATATTTCTACTTCACATATTCTTTGAAGATATTTTCCTTGCACTTTAATATTTCAATCTTGAAGGTAATTCTCAACCATTTCACCTTTGACATCAATGACAACTAATGTACTCAATATTTCCAATAGAACATACCTAGATGGTGTCTTATATGGTGCCCTTTGTGTCTCATCTTCTTCAGTTTCATCACCTTATTCTTCTTTGCAACTTTATCCTTCTTGATATACAATCTATTAAGATGGTTCTCTTAGATCTATTTCTTCATCAACTCTGACATTTGCACTTTCTACAATTGTATGTGATATTTTATTGTAGCATCTATAGGCTTTGCTCTTAGTGGAATAACCAAGGAATATACCCTCATCATACCTGGAATCAAACTTGCCCAATTTTTTTCTTCTAATCTAATGTAGCATTTGCTTCCAAAAATTTTGAAGTACTTCATAGTAGTTGGTCTTCCCTTCCAAATATTATAAGGGGTTTTATGGTGATTTACTCTTACTTGAGCTCTATTGATGATATAGACAGTTGTATGAATTGCATCTTTTCAAAAAGCATCAGAAATATTAGATTCATTTAACATAGCTTTGGTCATACCCTAAATAGTTCTATTTTTCTTTCAACTACTCTATTTTGTTATGGATTTCTTGTTGTTGAGTATTGTCTCTTGATTCCATACTATTCGCAGAATTCTACAAAGTCACCTGAAGTAAATTATCCTCCTCTATATGATCTTAGACACTTGATGTTTTTACCTATTTGATTTTCTACAAATGCCTTGAATACCTTGAAATTTTCAAATGCTTTTAATTTTTCCTTTAAGAATATTATCCAAGTCACTCTAGAGAAATCATTAATAAATATTATGAAATAGTTCTCACCTTGTAAACTCTTTGTCCTAGTAGGACCACATAGATAGGTGTAAAATCTTTGACTGCATGTTTGTTGTTTATTTATACTATGTTGTCAAAGTTCAAGTGACTCATACTTGTATACCATAACCATCTCTCATCCTCTTGTGATAAAAAGTATTTTTCTCCCTTAATTTCTCTCAACATGTAGAGATTGTTTGTAGTTCAATTGGCATCTGCAATAAGCTTTTCTTCTTGGATTTCTTGATCTCACATACATTTGGATGAAATGTGAGAGTGTACCGTTGATCACATAATCAATTTATACTTAGTATTTTGTGCTTCAATCCTTCAACATATAACATATTTTCTATCCTTGATTTTCCATTATCAAAACTCAAATTTCCTTTTCCAACAATTTTAGTAGAAGCATTATCACAAAATTTTACTGTTCCTCCATTTATTTTCTTGAGAGAAAGAAATTTGCTTTTGTCACCTGTCATATGACTTGAACAACCACTATCAATATACCATTGATTCCTTTCATTTTGCACATGAAGAGTTGTTTGTACCAATATGGACTATTCTTTTTCTTGTTCCTTTTTCTCTTTCCAAAATTTTGAGGACATGTCCTTTTGAGTTGTTTGAACTTCCTCCTTACTTGATTTAGAAATTTAAAGAAACACTGTTTTACACCATTTATCTTTGTACCCAAAATTATCACATTTGTAATTGATGATATTGTTATCCATGAGAGGTGAAATGTATTAAAATTTCTATCAACATTATTGAAACCTATTAGATTGCCTTGGATAATATGGTCGCATGGTTCTTTCATTGTTATTTATGTGATTTACTTTTGTCCATGATGATTCTCTATTTTCTTCCTTCTTGATGCTTTTGCCTTTCAATACACTAGCATAGGTCATGGGCTCTTCTTTTATTACTTTATTTGATCTCTTTGTTCCTTTTGAGCTTGACTCCTCTTTCTATTTCTCTAACCTTAGAATTTTCAACTTCCTTTCTTAAAGAGATAACTTCATGTTCCAATTATTTACATTCTAACTCTCTTGCCTTTAATTTCTCAACCATAAATTCTTTAATTCTATTTGCCTCCTCAAACTTTACTTTTAAGTCTGTGAGGTCCTATAGAAGCTTTGTATTTGTTTCCTAATCCTCTTGAACTTGAGCTTTCAAACTTGAATTCTTATTTCTAACTCTTTTCAATTCTCCAAGAGTAGTAATAAGTTCCTCTTTCATGTCAACCATGGCTTCTTCTCCATTTTCTAGATCTCTCTCTTTTATTTCAACCATAGGGGCATCTTATTTCATATCAATGACCATGTGTGTTCTTAAGATCTTTCTTCAAGCTGTTAGGCTTTCACAAAAGAACCTGCTCTTATACCAAATGAAGAACATAAGCTTATACTAAGAGGGCAGGTGATCAGTATAAGATAAAACTTTTACTTTTTTTTTTCCTAAGAAATATCATTAAATATTATCAATTGCAAGAAATAAATAATGCACAAATCACCACACACATAAGAGACACATATTTAACATGGTTCACCCAATGTGGGCTACATCCATGAAGAAATATTTCTTATAAATTTTCTCAAAAAAAATTTGTGGGAACCAAACCAATTCCCTATTACAATGTTAGCGTAGTTATTTCATTATTTGTCTTTTTATGCATTTGTTATTTTGTTATAACAAAATGCTATTGTAGCTGGTTGGTTTGGCAACCTCCGGCAATTCGTTTGTTGTTGCTGTATTATTTAAACTGCACTACTGAATAATACAATTTAGTTCACTGTTCTAACATGGCATCAGAGCCAGTTCTGTAATTTTTTTCTAGGCAGAGAATTTTTTTTTGCATAGAAATTTTTTTTAGCGTGCAAAGGCTGGAGGAAAAATCACACCAAAAAAAAAAATATTCACGCAGACGTGACTGAGGATGAGAGGCCCCCCGCTGCGGACGGCCCCCCCACGCTGCACGTGCAGGCAGTGGCCACGCGCGCACGCGGAGCGTAGCGCAACGCAGCCAGCAGGTCGTGCGTGCTCGCCCGCCCGCTCCTCCCCCCGGACCGCAAGCAACGGTGCATCCAGCCCCCCCCGTTGAACGCGCATGTAGTAGCGCGTCCAACGTCCGCTCCCCTTGAACGCGTGCAGTTGCGCTTCCAATGTCCAGCCCCTCCCGCCCCCGTTGAACGCGGCCACGTCCAACGCGTGCCTAGCCCCCCCACGTTGGAACAGGTGCGCCGCGACGTGGACGAGGAATGTAGGTAGCGACAGCGCAAATTTTTTATTAAAAAAAAGAAAAAAAAAAGCACCGCCAGCCACAGTGGGCTCGGGAAGCAAAGAGGAGGACGGGAGAGCACGGGAGGAGTTGCAGACTGAGGACCCTCCTCAAATACGAGGGGGCCCTTTCTCCTCCCAGATCAGCCCACGGGCTCACTGGCAAGTGAGCTGCGTGGTGGGTTCCGGAACCCCAGCAGTCGGGGGTTCAAATCCCGCCGACTCCCCCCTTTCAAAGGTATAAATTTTTTTTTTCAAAGGTTTTTTAATTATTATTTTTTTTAGTTAAAATTTTTTAATTTTAATTTATTTTTTTATAGTTTTAAAACTTTATAAATTAAAATTTATTTTTAATTTATTTTTTCATAAGTTTTAAAAACTATATAAATTAAAATTATTTATTTTAACTTTAAATACATAATAATTATTAAAATGATTTATTAAAGAGATTTTTTTAAGGGGGGATATGTTTTTCAAAAAATCAAAGGGGGAACGTGAGTAATTTTTTGAAAAAGCAATTTGGCGAATTGTAAAAGGTGCATTTTCGGCTGCGCTCGACACCTTGTGGGTTAATTCTTGTGGGCAATTTTTATGTTGTATGTTGCATATTTCATTTTTTGCACTACTTCATTAAAAGTTAAAAAAAAATCAAATACACTCCCTAAGTCCCCGAAATAATTAAAACCCATCCGTGCAATTTATTGCACTGCAGCGTTCGGTATTTGTGATACCTCTGGCCAGCACTTACAGGTAAAGATGTCGTGATTGGGATACTGTATCCGTCGCCTAATATAGCTGCTACAACGACATCTGAGCTTGTTCTCTATAAATCATCGAGGAGAGATAATTTTTCCATTTTTTGCATTTTTTTACTCCATCCACTACCCTTAATCGCTCTTGTGTTTAGGCGTAAATCCTAACGAAGTATTCTTCATAGTGTTTAGGGGAAGTTACGCCCCACGCATGAGAAGAATCTTCTATGGTAGGTGCCATCAACAAGGCGATTCCCTTTCAGTATTGCTTATGTTCCATGTATCGTATGATCTCTAAAACTCACCTATAGTCTCCCTCACGTAAGGGCGGGTGATTTTTGTTGATCTTTCTAAATACCTATAGTTTCCCTCATGTAAGGGCGGGTATTTTGTATGGTATAATGGCCTAGCAAAAGGTATATCGAAAGGGGGACCAATTGGTGATATAAGGAACCTTCACTATGGCCGCTGTTGCAAAATTGATGACTGATCCTCATCAGTTATTGAAAGGTCCAAATTATACACCATGGAAACATAAGATGAAGGCAATTCTCCAAATGGAAGATTTATGGGATATTTTTACTGTAGTAACACCTAGGCCTTCACCAGCATCAGGATCCACAGGTCCTTTCGTAGATCAGATATCTTTTGACAAGAAAGACAGTCGAGCAAAGGTGCTCATTTTGTTTGTTGTTTCAGATGAAGTGCAACCTCATATAGCTAACAAAGCAAGTGGTAAAGAGTCATGGGATGCCCTTAGAACCATCTATGAGGGAAAGAATGACTCCACCATTCTTCATCTTCAACAACAACTTCATAACCTGAGTTTGAGACAGGGTGAAACAGTTGAACTATTTTTGTGCAGAGTGTCTGAATTGAAATAGAAATTGAATTTCTTGGGAGATTTTGTGGATGAAAAGCTTCTCATTTCAATTGTGATGAGAGCTTTACCTTCTTCATTTGATATGTTGATCACCTCCATCCAGGTGTCTCAATGACAAATTACCTACATTGAGTTGGTCAATCTGCTTCAACAATAGGAGGCACGCCAACTACACAAGGATGATTCTTCCAATACAGCCCTATACACCAATAGGCAGAGTTCTAGGAAGAAAGGTAATGCGCAAAAAATAGGCAACTTTCAAAAAGGAGGAAATTCTCAACAGGACATGAAAGGAAAAGGAAAACAACCTCAACAGAAGAAGAGGTGGTGCAAGATCTGTGAGAAAGACAACCATGACACCAATAGGTGTTGGCATAAGAACAAGCAGAAAGGCCAAAACAAACCACAAAATAAAAACAAGCAACCCCAGGTGAATGTTGTTGTTGAAGAATCTAACTCAGATTTTGAATGGGCACACAAGGTGCTCATGACTACCACAAATTCCACACAGAGGGATCTTGTTTGGTATGTTGATTCTGGATCTAGCAAACATATGACTGGCGACAGATCGTGGTTTGAATCATTCGTGGCCAAAGAGGGCAAACCTATCACCATTGCTGATGATAAAACCTACAGGGTTCAGGGAGAGGGTACAGTTTCAGCCACTCTTCCCGATGGCAAGTGTCGATTGACAAAGTCCTCTATGTTTCGGGATTGGCCAACAATTTGTTGTCGATGACACAAATCCTGGATAGAAATATGGTTGTCAACTTTCATGTTGAGAATGGAAAGAAGTGTTGTACTATTACCAGGAATGGTAAGCAGATTGCAACAGCTTCATATAAGCACGGCTTATTTGCCCTAGATGCTATCTCTACTCCACATGTTGCCATGACTATCTCTACCAAGGAGGCAACTTCCCTATGGCACAAGAAATATGGGCATCTTAGTTCTGGCTACTTATTTGAGCTCAGTAAGTATGAGATGGTAAATGGTATTCCTTCCCTTTCTGCCACATTGCCGGTGTGCTCTGACTGCTTGGCAGGAAAGCAACATAGAGTACCATTTGAGAAGAGCTCAACAAGAGCACGAAAACCTCTGGAGTTAATTCACACCGATCTGTGTGGTCCTTTCACACCCAACAGTTGTGGAGGGAAGAGGTACTTTCAGTTATTTGTAGATGACTACTCACGAAATATGTGGGTTTTCTTTCCCCAACTGAAATTCGAAGCTTTCGTATTCTTCCAGAAGTTCAATAAATCTGTTGAGAAGGAGTCAGGAGCTTCTATTAAAACCCTCTGCTCAGATCGAGGGGGGGAGTTTACCTCTAATGATTTTTTTGCATTCTTAGATAAGCATGGAATCAAGAGACAGTTAACAACTGCCTATACTCCTCAAAAAAATGGAGTTGCTGAGAGAAGGAACCATTCTATCATGGAAATGGTTCGTTGTATGCTCACAAGAGCTACTCTTGGGAAACAATATTGGGTAGAAGATATCACCACTACAGTATATCTGTTGAATAGGGCACCCACAAAGGCCCTAAAAGGAATGACTCCACAGGAAGCATGGAGTGGTTGAAAACCATCCATATCTCATCTACGTATTTTCGGATGTCACGCTTTCATGCACATACCGAAAGAGAAAAGGAAGAAGCTAGATGAGAAAACACTGAGATGTATTTTTCTTGGTTATGATGAGCACTCTAAAGGATATCGTTTGATAGATCCTTTGACCAAGAAAATTCATGTCAGCAAATATTTTGTCTTTGATGAATCTTTCACATCACAGAGCACATCTAAAGTACACCTAGATCTTGTGGAATCTAAGGAAGAGAAGATTCCTTCGTCAACATAGACAGGAGGTCCTTCTACATCTTCTTCACCACCATCGAATAAGAATCCAAAATGGTGTACAAATACAATCAGAGATGTAAATTTATCCACTCCTCCCAATTTGAACTTGGATAGACCTCGTACACGCAGTATGGCTCAAAAGGAAAAAGAAGCCAAAGAAACTGGTGAGGTTGATGATCTTTGTCAATATTTTGAGGAACTTTTTGTAACTCCACGTACGTAAGTAGAGGATATGGATATTGATGATGACAGGGCATTCATGTCTACCATAGATGATCTTGAACTCGCATCGATGCAAGATGCTCTTAGTGAGCCTCAGTGGAAGGCCGCTATGGATACAGAGTATGAGTCTTTGATGAAAAATAAAACTTGGAAGCTTGTTGATCTGCCGCATGGAAAGAAACCCATTGGCTGCAAATGGGTATATAAATTCAAGTACAAGGCATATGGAACAATTGATAAGCATAAGGCCCGTCTTGTTGCAAAGGGCTATGCTCAAAAGGAAGGTATTGACTACGAGGAAACTTTTGCACCTACTGCTCGGATGACCACAATTCGAGTTATGTGTGCTATGGCAGCACAATATGGGTGGAAAGTTCACCGGATGGATGTCAAAAGTGCCTTTCTAAATGGTGATCTCCAAGAAGAAGTCTACATGACCCAGCCAGAAGGATTTGAAGTGGAAGGCCAAGAGCAAAAGGTTTACAAATTGGTCAAATCCTTATATGGTCTGAAACAAGATCCTCAAGCTTGGTATATAAAAATGGGCAATCACCTTATGCAGCATGGATTTAAGAGATGTCCATCAGATGCAAACCTCTATTTCAAGAAACAGGGTTCTGAGATAGTGTTGCTTGTACTCTATGTGGATGATCTGCTCATTACAGGGAGTTCAAAAACTATGATCTCTACTGTCAAAAGAAACTTGTGTAAATATTTTAAGATGACAGATCTCGGACTTCTCCATTACTATCTTGGTCTGGAATTCAGCCAGAAGGAGCACTCCATCAAAGTGTCTCGAAAAAAATATGCCAAGACATTGCTGGAAAAATATCGCATGACCGATTGCAAGCCAATGGCAACTCCGATGGAGAATGGACTTCGGTTATCATGATATGATGATTCACCTCAGGTAGATGGTACTCTCTATTGACAGTTGATTGGGAGTCTCATATATCCGACCAATACTAGGCCAGATCTCGTATTTGTTGTCAACTATCTTTCGAGGTTCATGCAGGAGCCTAAGACCACTCATTGGAAAGCAACAAAATGTATTCTTCACTATGTCCATGGTACTATGGAATATGGCCTAGAATACAAGAAGAACGACAAATTATTCTTGCAAGGATACACGGGCTCTGACTATGCCGGATCATTTGATGATCGCAAGTCAACTTTTGGATACATTTTTCATCTGGGATCCGGTCCTGTCTCTTGGCACAGCAAGAAGCAACAGGTGGTTGTTATTTCATCAACAGAGGCAAAGTATCACGCCGCACGTGAAGCTGTGTGCGAAGTGATATGGTTGTGTCGCATTCTGACAAGTATGGGCCATCCATAAAAATCTCCAATACACTTGTTTTGCAACAATCAGGGTGTTCTGAACCTCGTCAAGAATCCAATCCATCATGAAAGAACAAAGCACATTGACACACAATGTCATTTCATTCGAGATGAAGTTCCAAAGCATCGAATTCAGCTTCAACACATTCCCACCGATGCTCAAGTTGCAAACATTTTCACTAAGGCACTTGGACGTGTCAAATTTGAGTTGTTTCGCAGCTCTCTTTGTATTGCAAAATGATGTAATCAGGGGGGATGTTAGTATAGCTAGTAGTCATCCTATTACCCAAATAATGTAATAAGGGGGGATGTTAGCGTAGTTATTTCATTATTTGTCTTTTTATGCATTTGTTATTTTGTTATAACAAAATGCTATTGTAGCTGGTTGGTTTGGCAACCTCCGACAATTTGTTTGTTGTTGCTGTATTATTTAAACTGCACTGCTAAACAATACAATTTAGTTCGTTGTTCTAACATGTTTATGGATCCCAATCCACAATAGACACCAATCCCCTCTACTTTGGTTCATGGACCTCAATACACAAGAGACACCAATCTTCTCTACTCTAATCTAATCCAAAAACTACTCATAATTATGCTCAAATATACTTACAAAACCTACTTAACTCTACTAACAACTCTGCTCAAATCTACTCTGAAAACCTGCTCAAACCTGCTCATAATTCTGCTCAATCCTACTCATAACTCTACTCAAATCTGCTCACAAAACCTACTCAAATTTGATCTAAAATCTTGCATACAAACAATGCTCATATATATCCATAAACAAATATAACAATCCACAAATATGCCATGCTCATCTACTCCCAAAGTCAATCATACACAATGCACAACTTTTGCTTTCAAATCTATTCTATAACCCTTGCAAATTTAATCTCAATATAAATCAAAACCAATGCGCATAAAATCAATCCTTATACCTCCAACCATATGACATCAAAAATATTTTTCTCAAACAAAACCACCCTTGAGAAAGGAATTAAATTACCATACCTCTAAATCTCCCTCAATGATGATAGTATTCTTTTGGATGTGCGTGTCTTTGACAAAAATAAGTTTCTTTTTTTTTGCCACTTCAAAATTGGTTAGCGAATCTCTTTTTCTTGAATATATATCAAATCATTCACATTAAAAAACCCTTGTCAAAAATGTGCATGATAAAGCTTAAAAATAATAATACCTTATATCCCTTTTTAAACTCACAAAAATAAAGCTTTATTAATCAACAAAACCCTTATATCTCCTTTTAATTTTTTTTAGAAATAAAACCTTTATATTAACACCTCAATCCTTATTTCTTCTATTATTTAATTTCAAAAATCACAACACTTATATTAATTTTTAGAATAACACCTTACACTAAATCCACAAAACCTTAATTCTCATTTTGACTAGTATGCAAACATTATAACATTAAATTCACACCTTAGTCCTTATTTCTCCTTAATCAAGCTTAATAAAATAAAATTTAAATACCTTTGCACTATCACGAATCGAACCACTGATCTCAAGAATAGCAATGCTTTCCCAAGAGCTTGTAACTAACTGTGCTACCACGACAAGTAAAACAAAAAGGGTGTCCAAAATATTTAGCACTATCTTCTATGCTCGTTCAAAACTCAACATACATAACAAAACAACATCGAAATTTTTTGACCCTCCAATATATTACACAATAGTGCTTCCACTCAAGCCAAGCAACTAACTAGGCTACCCTAGCAGGAGAAACCAAAAGGCGCTCACAAAATTTGTATCCCTATCTTTGTGCTCATCAAAACTCGCTATTCCATTTTTTTCTACCATTCACATTCACCACAAAAATTACATATTCGATTCTCTTGAATTTCAAAGGTGAAATAAAACCATATATTTATATGCTTTCAATGGTCTTCGATTTTTCAAAGTCGGCTCAAATTTAAATTTTAAATTTCCTCCAAAATGTTGGTGCCTTTTTTCTTTTCAAGAAACTTTGGGTTATAATATTTAAATTAAATATTATAACATTATCTTTTAAATCCTTAAATATTTAAATCCTTTGATTTAAATGTTTCAAAATTATGTCTCAACCTTTGTCCTTATCTTTATAAACCTCTACCCTTCTTTTTAAATATTTTTATCTCAAGCCTTCAAACCTTCTGTCTATAATATTTAAATATGATATTTAAATATTATAACCCTTTACTTTGAGATATACCTTGCCTTGAATAATTGTCCATTGTTTGTTTTGTCCAACCTTGTAAACTTCTCATCCTTGAAGAATATTTTTGCCTTGAATACCATTCACCCTTTGACATCAATGACAACTCAATATTTTTAACACGCCCAAATTATTTCATGCACTGCTCCCACTTAAGAATCGATTTATCCCAAGGTTAAAACCCTTACTCCTCAAACAAATCTAAAATCTAGCTTTGATACAAAATGAAGAAAAATAATACCTTGATAAATAAAATCTAGAAAAGCAATAAGTGCAAAATCAAAAGGAAAAACAAAGAAGAAGAATACAGTACACAAAATTTATCTTGGAAAACCCTTTCGAGAAAAACCCAACAAGAATATTTCCTTATTGTATAAAATTGACTATATCCAATACAATAATATCATTTTGCTTGCTTTTTACTTATGATTACATTTCTTCCATATTCCATTCCCAAACTCTCATGTCAGCGTTGTTTTATATACCAACAACACAAAAAGGATTTTTATAAAACCATGGGCACAAAACCATGGGATGACTATACATTAACCGAAAACCATCCTTATGGGTCTAAAAATACCTCAAACTCTAAAACCTTGAAACAAATAGGTGTAGAGTATCTAGGTTTTTTAGAGTTAACCCCACGTGAATAACATAAAAAATATTCAACAAAATTCCAATTATTTTTTACTCCCAATAGTCTAAAATGGCATACCTGATGGAACCCAAACTATGAAAATATATTCCCTAATTGACAATTTATATCGTGGTTCTAATGAATTTTCACTTGACAACTCTATTGCAAAGAAGAACCCAAAAAAATCATCATCATAAAGTTTCACTTGCCAACTGCAAATAAGAACCCAAAAGAAATCACCATCCTAGATCAAGGTTATGGTGGGAACCTTTATCTAGCCAATAACACTCCCCACCTAGCGTCTCCACTACAAAAAGAGTGATTCCAAAGAATTCACCCAAAAAATAATATCAAATTTAGGTTTCAAAGAAGACCTCAATGTATCTCCTTCTAAAGGACCAACTGCATTCACCGAAACAACTCTGCTCTAAGTAAATAATCTAAAAATTTAAATTAGACTATTATATTATGCTTAATGAAGAGCTTGTTAAAAATAAAATTCAAATTAGACTATTATATTATGCTTAAAATTGCTTAATTGTATTAATACGCTAAGAATGGTTATTTAATTAAAATGGTGATTATTGTGTAAGATAAAATATATCCTTTTAAAAAAGTAGGGTGTTGTGAATGTGAAGACGTGGCTATAAAAACAAGAAAGACAATAAAGCATATATTCATATTTAAATATTAGAAACAATTCCTCTCACATTCAAAGGATTGGATAAGACATAATGCCATTGCATATTTCATCTAAGTTTTTTAGAAATACATCTAATCAAAGTGTGTCAATTGAATGTTGGCCATATAACTTTGAGTTTACTATGCATGGAAAAAGGGATTTATGTTGTATTATTCACTTATAGAGTGTACATGCTTTAACCTCCTTTGGATTTGAACTTTAAATATTGTATTAGGAGTATTAAAGCCTTCATAATTATGCTAACTTAGGCTTCACAATTCATACAAACTCAAAGCACTTATTGCATATGTTGGCTTTCAATTGGCTTGAAAAATAAGGATCTATGTGATGGCTAGTAATAGGAGTGTTAAGCTTTGCTTCTCCACTAATTGTCCATATCATAAAAGGAATCAATAACTCGTTACAATTTTCTACTCCTCTTCATAAGTTTAATTCTTGCTCTTTATCGCCACTATAACCTCTAATTGCATCGGGTAAATATTTTACATAATTGATTATGCTAATGCAACACGTCCACGGATACTAGGAAGCCCAAGAGATTGGAACCTTGGTCTCTGCGCTCCACAAAAACGTTTTGACCATTAAACCAAGCCCTCAAACCCCATATACTTAATATGTTATATTGAAAAAGGTATTTATTTTATTACAATAGTTGCATGGTGTTAAAAAATAAATTCTCAATAAAACTGGTTAATCTCAAGCTCAAAATAGTCTAATAATTAAATAATTTTTAATAACATTTTATTATTTTATTTTATTTACTTTACTTATTATTAATTATAATAAAAAACTATTTATTTTATAATGGTAGCCTAAATGATTGTAAGTTTATTTTTTTATAATTTTCAGGGACTATATATATATATATAATATTAAATAAGAGTTAATATTGTTTTTAAAATTAAAAAATATATATTTTTGATACATAGTAGTTTTGGTTATATCCACACTATTTTTTAGTCAATGTCAAGTATGGGATTCAAATCATGCACCACCTAGTTATTTTATAACCCGATTAATTTTTATTTTTATTTTTATTTTTATTTGGTTAGTATGTAAAACCCCTATGACCAGCGCACATGACTAAGCGGTCTCCTCCCAACCATGATCCCTTGTAAAGTCGAGAGCTATGCTCATCAATAGGGAATTTAACATAGAGCCTGTACACACCCACCCCCTCACACACTCGCATATACTGCGGTTTAAACCTTGATTTTGCACATAAATTTTATTATATATGTATTTAATTAATTATTAAATTTTATGCAACGATTGAGGCTTTGGCTCTTTTTTGAGAGGTCCAAGGTTGAAACCGTGGCGTGGGCAAGAGTGCGAGGAGATGGATGTGTGGTGACTTTGTGTTAAATTCCCTATTGATAAGTATAGATCTCGACTTTACAAGGGATCATGGTTGAGAGGAGACTACTCAACATGTGCGTCGATCATAAGAGTTTATGAGAATAACCAAATTAAAAAAATACTAATTTTTTTATCTTTTAATAAAAATACAAAATTACACTTATTTTAAGTCTTTAATTAAATAATAAAATACAAAATCAAGAGTTATTTTTAACTAACCATCAATTATTGAAAAAGGAGGGAGCAATGTGGTACGCAGGCGAGAGCAGGAGAGGAACTTGAATTGTTGCTGGAACTGGGCTTGTTTTTGCTTTTGCAGTCCTTGTGGTTGCGAAGATTGCTCATCCTGTGCGGAACGATGGAGTTGTGAGGCTTGTTTCTGAGAGTGCTGTAGAGGAGTTGCAGTGGCTCCTAGTTTTCCAATATGGTGTTTTTGTGGTTATGAGAATGGGATTTTCTGGTATTGGGCAGCCCATGTCTTTGTTTCTCAGATGTTGTCTGATGTGTTAGCTAGCAGTGCTTTTTCTTTGAGCTTCATGGGTAGGGGTGCTTCTCTCTGTGCTTGCCCTAGATTAAGGTTTGGTGAGTCCCTTGTTCCAATATCGATGGAAAATTTGTGGACACGTGGTGGTCTACTTCCTGCCCTTGCTTTTTTGGAGGGCAATGCTTGGTTGTTTGATGGAGGTGGTGTTCTGCCTTTGGAGGGTTCCCTCTTCTTCTGCTTGCATGTGGGGTTGGAGCCTACAGGAGTTGAGGGTTATTTTTGATGTTTGCTTGTGGGGTTTGGGCCCACATGCTTTTGGTTATTTTTGTTGTTTGCATGTGGGGTTTCCACCCACATGCTTTTAGGTACTAGTTTTATGGAAGGTTTTTGGGACTCAGGTTTTCCTGCAATCTAGTAAGTTGATGGTAGTCTTTGAGCGGTGTTAGGAAGTCTTTCTAAGACCATCAATATCTCTTTTTGTATTCTCTCCTGCTCCAATTTGATGGGGCTTCTTCCTAGTATGGTTGGGTTTTTTCGGGGCTCGTATGGCTTCCATGTTTAGTTCGAGTGAAGCTGCCATGGTGTATGTATCTAGATTCATTCGTTCTAGTAGTGGTTTGTTTGAAAGTTTCGAGAGGTTTTCTTTGGGCCCTTCTCTCCCATGGGTACTTGTTCTCCGAGTCCATATCTGAGTGCCTTTGGGGGTCGAGTCCAGATCTGAGTGCCTTTGGAGTTCTTTCCTCTGTTTCTGGTTTGGTGGCCCTGGCTCGGTGGTGGTTTTGGTTGCTTAAACCAGTTCCTTTTGTGGTTTGTTGGGATCCCTTGAAGTAGCTGTGGTGTTGTTGGTTCGTTGTTACTTCTGGATTTTGGTTTGGTTTCTCCCTCTGTTACTGGTTCTAGTTGTGATGGAACGGGTTTCTGGTTTCCGTTGTATAGGAGCAGTTGTGGCTTCTGGTTTCTGGGTTTCGTTTCTTCTTCCATGGCTAGTTTTTGCTATGCAGGAGCGGGCTGCTGGTTTTCGCAGTGTTGGAGCGGGCTGTTGGTTTTCGTAGTGTTGGAGCGGGCTGCTGGTTTTTGTTGGTTTTCGCGGTGTTAGAGCGAGCTGCTGGTTTTTGTTGTGGTGGAGCGGTTTCCCCCGCTGTTTGGTTTTTAAATTTCAACTTCTTTTTGCCACTCATGTTCCTTTTGGTTGGGTCTGCGATTTCCTCCACTAAGGCCCCTTGTTGGGCTCGTCTGTTCTTTGGTGGGACGGGTGGGCTTTTTAAATTTTATTTGTTTCTTGCCTTTTTCGTGAAAGAGATGTGCATGTGGGGTTTCAATTTCTTATCATCTTCTCTGCCACCTATGGGTTTTTTTTTATACCTTGATTATCTTTGTTGTACTTTCTTGACCGGCGTTGTTGTTTGTTTATCCCTTCTATGTGGTTGGTTGTTAGTCTCCTTTTAGAGATAATTTGCTGTTAGTCTCTTTTTAAAGATAATTTGCTTGGTTGTGTATGTTTGTTTCTCCCTTCGAAAATCGTTGTGTAAGACGGGATTCCTTTCCAAACCTTTTTTATATAAAATTGCGGGGTCCTTTCAAAACCCTCTCTCCTCTTGATATTACCAAAATAAAAAATAAAAAAAACTAATCATCAATTATTATATTACATAAACATGGACAAGGTTAAACCCCGACCCCATTGAAATTTGTTGCCTCTTTCTAATCCGTTGTTCCACGTGATCAAAACAAATCCTAAAAATAACCATTAATTTTTATTTTCTTTAATATACATAAAGAGAATAAGGTTGTCCTTCGATCCCATAGAAATCTGTTGCCCCTTTCTAATCCGTGGATCCAAAAAAATCCTAATTTGATCCCTAGCTAAGGGTTCAACACTGAAATGATGCGGAGATACTTCAATGTGATCCCAAAACTCCTAATTTTCGGTTCGACTCCTATACTTTGACCTTCAACTAAGGGTTCGACACCAATACTTACGTGAAGTTTAATTTTTTTCGATTGTTTTTTCTAAATAGAGTTATATTTTTTTTATTTAAGGTAGTCGGCGGGGTTGTTATTGGCATAGGACATGCCTTTTAGTTTTATGAGGACCGAGAGATTTGAATTGTGGTTTTTATTTTCTTAACTGAATAACTTTTTGACTAATAAACGAGACCTTTCAAAGTGTTTTTTTTAATTAATTTATTTTTATTAATAAATTTATTCGTACAATTATTTGTTTTTTCAAATATAGAGAAGTTGGTTATAATAACACTATTTTTAGTAATTGTCAAGAACAAGGTTCAAATCACATGGGTTGCTTCTAATAAACTTATACCAATTTAAGGATCACCGTAAAGAGGGCTACCCATCACTTGAAATTTATACTATCATCATTAATTTAACATACACTTAAATAATTCAAAGTAGAATACTACATTTACAATAAACATACCTCTAAAATTTAAACCTATTTAAACATAAATCTTTAAAAACAAGGGCAAAGTCTGCCCTAACTAGTTTTTAGAACGTTTGTTCACCTTAATTACCACACATCTTATATGCATCATCCTATACAATACACATATACTTTGCATGAGAACCACTTACATTTTAGAACGTTTGTTCACCCTACGTACCACACATCTTATATGCATCATCCTATACAATACACATATACTTGCATGAGAACCACTTACATTTTAAGAGTAGCACTCTTTTAATGAGCATATGAAAGCTAGATATAATGATATTTATTGAAAACAACCATTCAAGTTTTTTTTTTCCATAAATTATATGTTTCATTTTTATTGGTTTCATTTTACTAAAGCATGATTTTTGTTATTATTTTATAGACTATCATGTATCAACAAAAAATAATTGGATTGTTTTGTTATCTTTATCTATAGCCACCTACACCATTAGGATAAATAACAATTTTGGAGGTATAGTTTTGAACATCAAAATTATTATGAGTCTACATAGATTTAGAAAAGCATAAAACATATTAGTATTTCACAAAAAATGCATAGTAATTAGGTTTCAAAGAAGTGCAAATACATAATGGAACAATAGGAACAATAATTCAATATACCAAAAATGATTGGATTGTGTCATTAATTATCTAGTCATTATCTATCGCCACCGACACCACAAGAAGACAAAAAAATTGGAGATATGACTTAGAGCATCATCATTATTATAAATCTACATGGAGTAAGAAAGGCATCAAGTATGTCAATGTTTGGAAAAAAACATAGTAATTCTAGGTTTCAAAAGGGTATAATAACATCATGAAACAACATGGCCAATCATTCAAGATATCAAAATAAAGTAGCAAAAGCATAGAGCCAACAAATCAGTTGTACATGCAAATTGGTAGCTTGGAATCATCATAAACCACCAACAATCAAGATTTCACTTAGATGGAAATATGATCAAAATTGATACTAGTTGCTAACATTGCTTAGCAAATTCTGTTATCTAGTTTCTTCTTATGTTTCCAAAACAAAATATTTTATCAGGATAAAATGTTATGTATCTAGGAAGAAGAATATGACAATATAATATTATACTATGTATTAGTATTATAAATACAACATAATCACATGTAATTTAAGATTAATTATATTATAATAATAAATGGGACAAATGTTTTAAAAATTAACATATTTTAAAATATTGTCATCATACAGTTCATACAAATATTCTTTATAAAAATCTTGGCTTATAAGGATATGAAATAATTAATTTCTAAATAAATATTTTTTCTGATTAGTTGAATGAAAGGCATTTTTAAAGGACCTCCAAACCTTATAACAAAAAGAAGTTAATCTCTAGCCACTAGGAGACTGAGGACAAATATTAAAGTCAACAAGCTCTTGGACACAACTACCTAAACCCATATCAACATATACTAGTCAAATAAACCCAGACACATAAGCCAAATAGATATAAAAGTTGGGCACGCAGACCTGCATTGATAAATAGAGACAAAAAATTGGGCATGCAGGCCCAACCAAAATATTCAAAAAGCAAAATCTAATGGGAAGGGTTCTAGCCACCTGCCCTAGGTATTCAGACTCGAGTTTGACATTTGTATGAATTCATTGTTCAATGATCTAAGACCATCTAAGAAATTACCTGTCTAAATATGAAGATATTGTTGTGTAAGACCTTGATAAGCTAGGAAGTCCACAACTTTGTTACCTTTCCTAAATTGGTGTTTGAATTAGACTTCTAAATTTTGAATCATTCTCTTGGCTTCAATTATAAAATTTACAATAGTCTAGGAGAGATTTTTGTTGTTATTAATCATGCGGATAACATTGAGTGAATCTCCTTCTATCATTAGTTTCCTTTATTTCATCCAGTTCAGTTGGGAAACACCCTGAAATAATTCTCGAGCTTCAGCAAAATGGCTGATTTAGTGACCCAAGTTTTCAGCAAAGGCAAGAAGGATTTTTCCCTCCAAGTTTCCAAAAAAAAACCCTACACCCGTCTGACCTAGGTTCCCTTTAGAAGCTTCGTCAAAGTTGAATTTTAGCTAAACTGATGGAGGGGGTTCCCAAATTGTGCTAGCCCTGTCTCAACTAACCCTAATCACTACATTCTAAGATTGACTTAAAAAACCTAACGATCTCTCCACATAGATTTCCTTATCATAACTTATCAAATCCAGTTTTAAAGCTTTTATATTTTCCACTGTATCTACAATGGCCCTCGAGGATATTGATGACTCAGGATGGCAAATATTTTTAAATATACACGTATTCCTTTCCTTCCACACCCACCACCAAATATGGGGTAACCCAAATTTCCAAAATTGGCATAGGTGTGGAGAACCCAAGCAACGCCCAACTCCAAAAAGAACTGACGAAATAATTCGTGGGTATAGGCAGAATTGGAAAATAAGTGGAAAGGCAATTCGAAAGTCCTACTACATAAGAAGCACCTATTAGGGAAAACCTTTCCCAGTTTTGAATATTTTCAAGCGTAAGGCCCTTTACTTGAATTTCTAGCCAGAATAACACATTGACTTTAGGCATTAGACCTTTAATCTAAACTTGATTTATTAGGAACGAGAGATCCAAATCATAGTCCAAGTAGCCATAAGCAGGTTTAACTTAAAACTGGCCATCTTTCTCAAGATCCCAAACCATGAATAACACAAGCCTATACTAAGAGGGGGGGTGAACAGTATAAGACCACCTTTTACTTTTTCTTTCTCAATCAATATTATGCAATATAAATATAGTAATATCAAGAACATTAATCAAAGTAATACACAAATCACCACACACAATAGAAACATCATTTTAACATGGTTCACCCAATATGGGTTATGTCCATAGAGAAAATCTTTCACTAAAATTTTCTTAATCAATCTCTTGGGAATATTTTCCCTATTACAATATTTATGGAAATATATCCAAAGGATACACCAATCCTCTAAATCAAGTTTGTGGATCTCTATCCATAGGAGAACTCCTTCTCCTCTACTCTAGTTGGTGATACTCTTGAAGAAAAATGCCTCCACTGCACTGGTTGATGGATCTCTCTCCACTGAAGACTCGTCCTCACTCATAAGACCTATCCTCACTACCCTGGATGATGGATCTCTATTCACTAGAGACTTCTATCCTCTCTTCTCTATCACCTCCAAAGCTCTGTCTCATATCTACATTAAACATAATCATTCGATCTAGTAAAAATATGCTTAATCTCTATCTCTGGTCTGGTATAAATCTGTCCTTAAATATACACAAAAACTTTGCTCAACAAGTCCACAAAAAACTTGCTCAAATCTACTCAACAATTCTACTCAAAACTTGCTCAAATCTGCTAACAAGTCCACTCAAAACTTGCTCAAATATGCCCAAAAAATCCACTCAAAACTTTCTCAAATAGGCTCAACAAGTCCACTCAGAACTTGGTCAAATCTTATGAACAATTCCACTCAAAAATTTCTCAAATATACTCAACAAGTCCACTCAGAACTTGATCAAATCTGCTCAAAAATTCCACTCAGAACTTGTTCAAATCTGCTCAACAAGTCCACTCATAACCTTTCCAATCTTCTCAAAAAGTCCACTAAGAAATTTTCAATATGTTCAACAAGTCCACTCATAACTTATCCAATCTGCTCAACAAGTCCACTCAAAACTTGTCCAATATTCTCAACAAGTCCACTAACAACTTGTCCAATCTACTCAATAAGTCCACAAGTCTTCTCAAATACTTATCTCAAATCTACTCAAATACTTTCAATCACTTTCTTAGAAACATAAAGAGAATTGTTAGAGACTCAATGTGCTTCAACTCAAATGCTCAATTACTTTCTCAACTCAATTCAGAATATAGAATAGTTTATTTTATGGAACTTGAACAATCACTTCACACATTCACATGAATAGGCTCAACCAACTCTACTCAACCAATCACTCAATGAGATAATACTTACTTGCAAACCCTAGTCCAAGCATATGACCACTTACTCAAAAAATTTCCAACAATGCTCAAAAACCAATCTCTCATAACAATGATACTCATGTTCTTTTCAAGCCCTAGTTTCAATTCTTCATTCATCAATGGCTTCAACAACAATGCTTATAAAACAACTCTCACATAAGAATTATACTCATGTTCTTTTCAAACCCTAGTTCAGGTTCTTCACTCATCAATGACTTTAACAACAATGCTTATAAAACACGATTTTAACCATACTTATTTATTACAAAAAACCTTGAAGCAATCACTGAACACACTCAATAGGAAACCCTAATCAAGTCTTTTTCAAACCAAATATATTTTCCATAAAACTAAACAATCAATTCAACTACTGAATAATATGCTCATACTTTTATCTTGATTACGGGACGATCTTCAAAAATTGGTTTCAGAAATATCTTCTTATTTGCCAAGTTGCAAGGGTTAGATAACAAGTATTATACTTCACAAAATACAAGAATAACTCAATTTCATAATACACCTTATATATCCTTCTCAATAGCAATATTTGACAATAATATATTCACAAAAATTTCCTCTTCAATTTTTCTATTTCACAAAATTGATATTCCAACTTAATTTCTATATTCTAAGGTAAGATAATATTTACGTTAATAAAGCACTTATTTACCACTTAGGCAAATAAATTAATATCACCTTATAACTCCTTAACCTTATTAAAATTAATCAAATTCCAAATACACCCCTAAAACCTTAGCATAATAATAAAATACCACAAATATTCCCTTATTTCTCCTAAAAATTATTATTATGCAAAAATCAAAAATTAAATTATAAAAACCTTTGGTGAATCTCCCTTCTATAATTTTCATTGTTTCAAACCTCTGCCTTCTCCACGACTGGCATCTTAGCTACGACAAGCTAGCCATGTGAGCTAAGCTCTCCACATGCTTAGCTTAAGCCCTAAGGTTGCTTAAGCCTTCTCACAAAGGCTTCAAAGCCTTTGCCTTCTCCTACGTCTAGCACCAAGCTAGACTGCAAGCGCTTCTCCCTTTGTGTTGTCCCTTGCTTCGAACCATACACTGCCTTGTTCACGATGCCCTACCTTGATTACAATGCGCTGTCTTGTTTTGGCAATGCACCACTCACAAATTTTGGAGGCTTCAGATTTTTACTTTTGTTCGAATTCAAATTTTGATTTCTTCTCTAAGGTTTGTCTTAGGGTTTAAATAGCCTTCAGTTTCTTTGCATACAACATCAACGGATGATTTGATTTGATGATGTTGGCTTGTATAAATTATTATTTATATTTAATTTAAATACAAAATAATTTAAATATTATAAATTTAATTTATAAACTTTAGACTTTAATAAAAATTAAAGCCCTCATTGACTTAATATCAAATTGTCATTTTCATTTCACTGTGTTGATGAAAAATAATTTCAACACCTTGGTTTTAATAAAAACCTTAATTCAGCCATTCCAATATTAGAGAACTATTGTTATGGTTTTAATAAAAAACCTTTTAATGTGCCATCATGATTTTAACAAAAACCCTTATAAAAACATATTTATACAACTTTTCTCCATCTCTTTGCATTGCTTCCTGGTATTAATGGCGATGTACTCCAAGGTGTTAATGATAGCTTCATGTGTTCACTTTGGCATCAATGACAACTTTTCACCTTGACATCAATGAAAACCAAATGAGCTCAAAATGTCCAACAATCTCCCCCTTTGTCATTGATGGCAACCCAACTTATTTTTATTGAAAACTTGTCATTTTCTTTGTTCTGCTCCCCCTGGTACAATGCTCCCCCTGGCTCAATGCTCTCTCCTTTTTTCTCAAATACCAAATCTCTCCCCCTTTGACATCAATGGCAAATGGTCACCTTTGGGGCTCGAGGCTAAGAATGAGCCTCTTAGCTTAGCCCCTCCCCCACATTCTATTGAGGTGGTTAATTTTGGGGTGGGAGTATTTCTACTCCTAGAAATCACTGTTCTTTACCTTTATCCTCTCTTATTTTTATCTGATCCTTTTGATTCCTCTGACTATTTCTTTCAATTTTTCTATCCATGTATTCATTCTTGTCCATGTTCCTATTCTTGTTCCTATTCATGTTCCTATTCCTATTCATATCCATATTTTTTTTCTTGTTCTTGTTCTTGTTCCTGTTCCAGTTCATATCCATGTTCCTATTCCTGTTACTACTTGTTTCTGGAATATTTGCTCTACACCACTTTGTTTTTTGACTATCATTATTGCACTTATAACAATTAACGTTATTATTCTTTTGAGGTGTAAATATCTTAGGATTTATCCTAGTGAAGCAATACCTTCTTTTGTCATGAACCTTACAATTTATTGCCTTGTGACCAAACTGATTACATGAGTAGTAATACCCATGGAAAAATTGTGTGTTCCCATATTTCTATAATTTTTGTGTCCTGCATTATGAAGTCATGTGCCCAAACCTGTGCCATGAAAAGCATATTCTATTGAAGTTTCTTTGTCTTCACCTCATTGGTCTCTTAGTCTGTCTTAACCTATTCTAATTTTTCTTCAATTTGTATCTTCTTTGTGCATTGTTCCTATTTTTATTGAACTCTCTATTTTCCAACTTAGCCTCAGATGTCTCACTCTCTTTTATATTGTCTTCTTCTGAAGTATCTTCTCCTCCAAAACTTGAGGTTGTCTTTCCTTCCCATTTCTTTTGAACCTGTTCAAATCCAAGACCTATCTTGCTTGATGTAAGATTTTGTATATTGATGAACTTATCCAAGTTCTTTGAGCTATTTTTGAATCCTGTTAGCTTTAATTTGGAGTCTTCTAAATCTTCTTTAAGTAGTGCCACTTCTTGTGTAAACTTTTCACATTCTAAGATCTTTGCTTCTAACTTGTCCTTGAACCTTTTTGTCTTAGCCTTTGATTTTTCTAAATCCTCTATAAGCAATTTTCTATCTTCATCACATTCTTGAAATTGAATTCAAGTTTAGAGTGTTGCTTTATTACCTTCTTTACCATGTCAAGGGCATAAATAATTTATCCCTTGAGATCATATTCATATTTTTCTGAATATTCCTCTAATTTTTTGCCTTTTTCCATATATTTATTCATTGTTGGCTTATCTTCTATAGGATAACCTTATCCTTCTAGTGCCATTATAATATTCTCTTCTGGTCCTTCAAGTGTATCTTCATATTCATAATTAATGAAACTATAACCATATCTTGTACAACTATCTTCAAGATGTCCAAAGTTACCACATCTAAAACACTTGGGAATTACTAGAGTCCTTTTCTTAATTGGTTTGTTTTCTTAAATCATAAAAAGAACTTCATCTCTATCATTGTCTGAAAAACTAGCATCACTATTACTTGAGTACTTACTTGCATTATCCGCATAGTAGCTCCTCTTTTGTCTTTGAAAAAACATCTTTCCTTGTCTGGTTTGTCCATACTTGCTTTTATTTTGGTGTCTATATCTTTTTGATTCCATGTTCATGTGATCTTTTTTTTCTTCATCATTGTTATTCTTGGCTTCTTGACAATCAGTTGCATAATGACCATACCTTCCACAATTAAAACATTTAATAGATCTTGTATCTTTAGATATTATATAATCCTTATTCCTTCTGCTATAATTTGCTTATTCATCACTGGATGACTCATCGTTTGATTCTGATTTCTTACCCTTTGTCTTCTTAATTGCTTTGAATGTTGCTTCCTTCTAGGGAATATGATCTTTTGTTCTTATATCAAATGTTGTGAGCATACCAAGCAACATATCTCTTATAAAATTATCACCATCCATTGACACTTCTATAGAAAAACATTTTCACTAAATCTCTTTGGAAGAGTTCTTAAGAATTTATCACACACATCAGATTCATAAATATTCATCCTAAGTCCTTGCATAGCATTAAAAACCTCATCAATTTGAAGTAGACAGGTACTAATGTTTTTCTAATCCATCATTCTTAATTCTTAAAATTGTCCATTGATATTTTGCATCTTTTCTTTCTTGACACTTTTATCTCCATAAATATTTTGTAATTTATCTCACATATCTCTTGCAGTTTAACAATGCATAACTTTCATAGACTATGTTCTATGCAAACCTCTAAAAAGTGTATTCATTGCTTTTGAATTGTAATTATGTAAGAGCTTACTTTCCTTATCTGTAGGATGATTAATTAATGGATCGTATCCAAATTCAACTGCTTCCCAAATTTCATTTCCAAGAGCCATCAGGTAGATCTTCATTCTCAAACTCCAATATATATAGTCACTTCCATCAAAACCTATCATTGAATGATCCATGGACACATTCTTAGAATCCATTGTGTTCTTGTTAGCTTTTCCTTCAAGCTATTAAACGTTTCTGAAGGAACCTGCTCTGATACCAATTTAAGAATACAAGCTTATACTGAGAGGAGGGTGAACAGTATAAGACCACATTTTACTTTTTCTTTTTCAATCAATATTATACAATGTAAAAATAGCAATATCAATACCAGTAATCAAAGTAATGCACAAATCACCACACACAATAGAGATACCAATTTAATGTGGTTCACCTAATGTGGGTTACATCCACGGAGAAAATATTTCACTAAAATTTTCTCAATCAATATTTTTGGAATCTTTTCCCTATTACAATGTTTATGGACCTCTATCCAAAGGAGACACCAATCCCCTAAATAAATTTCATGGATCTCTATCCACATGAGAACTTCTTGTCTACTCTAGCTGTTGATCCTTTTGAAGACAACTCCCTCCACCACACTAGCTGATGGATATCTCCCCACTAAAGACTATTGTACTCACTCATAAGACCTATCCTCACTACTTTGGCTGATGGATCTCTATCCACTGGAGACTTCTATCCTCTCTACTTTGTCACCTCCAAAGCTCTATCTCAAATCTACATTAAACATAGTGTAAATCTACTCAATCTCTATCTCTCGTCTGGTACAAATCTATCCTAAAATCTACACCAAAACTCTGCTCAACAAGTCCACTCAAAACTTGCTCAAATTTGCTCAACAATTCCACTTAGAACTTGCTCAAATATGCTCAACAATTCCACTCAGAACTTGATAAAATCTGCTCAACAAGTCCACTTAGAACTTGCTCAAATCTGCTCAACAATTCGACTAAAAAATTGCTCAAATCTACTCAACAAGTCCAGTCAGATTTTGCTCAAATCCGCTCAACAAGTCCACTCATAACTTGCTCAAATATTCTCAACAAGTCCACTCATATTTTTTTATAATTTCCAGGGACTATATATATATAACGTTAAATAAGAGTTAATATTGTTTTTAAAATTAAAATATATATATATTTTGATACATAGTAGAGTTGGTTATATCCACACTATTTTTAGTCACTGTCAAGTATGGGATTCAAATCATGTTACCTCCAACAAGCTTGCACCACCTAGTTATTTTATAACCCGATTAATTTTTTTTAATTTTTAATTTTTATTTTATTTGGTTAGTGTGTAAAACCCCTATGACCAACACACATGACTAAGCGATCTCTTCCCAACCATGATCCCGCGTAAAGTCGAGAGCTATGCTCATCAATAGGGAATTTAACATAGAGTCTGTACACACCCACCCCCTCACACACTCCCCCATACTACGGTTTAAACCTTGATTTTGCACATAAATTTTATTATATATGTATTTAATTAATTATTAAATTTTATGCAATGATTCGAGCTTTGGCTCTTTTTTGAGAGGTCCAAGGTTCAAACCGTGGCGTGGGCAAGTGTGTGAGGGGATGGCTATGTGGTGGCTTTGTGTTAAATTCCCTATTGATAAGTATAGCCCTCGACTTTACAAGGGATCATGGTTGAGAGGAAACTGCTCAACATGTACATCGATCATAAGGGTTTATGAGAATAACCAAATAAAAAAAAAACTAATTTTTTTATCTTTTAATAAAAATACAAAATTACTCTTATTTTAAGTCTTTAATTAAATAATAAAATACAAAATCAGAGTTATTTTTAACTAACCATCAATTATTGAAAAAGGAGGGAGCAATGTGGTATGCAGGCGAGAGCACGACCGAGGAACTTGAATTGTTGCTGGAACTGGGCTTGCTTTTGCAGTCCTTGTGGTTGCGAAGGTTGCTCATCTGAGGAACGATGGAGATGTGAGGCTTGTTTCTGAGAGTGTTGTAAAGGAGCTGCAGTGGCTCCTGGTTTTCCAATATGGTGTTTTTTGTGGTTATGAGAATGGGTTTTCTTGGTATTTGGCAATCCATGTCTTCGTTTCTCAGATGTTGTTTATGTGTTAGCTAGCAATGCTTTTTCTTTGAGCCTCATGGGTAGGGGTGCTTCTGTCTGTGCTTGCCCTAGATTAAGGTTTGGTGAGTCCCTTGTTCCAATATCTGTGGGAAATTGGTGGACACGTGGTGGTCTGCTTCCTGCCCTTGCTTTTTTGGAAGGCAAAGTTTGGTTATTTGATGGAGGCGATGTTCTGCCTCTGGAGGGTTCCCTCTTCTTTTGCTTGCATGTGGGGTTGGAGCCTATAGGAGTTGAGGGTTATTTTTGATGTTTGCTTGTGGGGTTTCGGCCCACATGCTTTTGGTTATTTTTGTTGTTTGCATGTGGGGTTTTGACCCTCATGTTTTTAGGTACTAGTTTTATGGGTGGTTTTTGGGACTCAGGTTTTCCCTGCAATCTAGTAAGTTGATGGTAGTCTCTGAGAGGTGTTAGGAAGCCTTTCTAAGACCATCAATGTTGGTTTTTGTATTCTCTCCTGCTCCAATTCGGTGGGACTTCTTCCTAATATGGTTGTGTTTTGTTGGGGCTCGTATAGTTTCCGATTTTAGTATTCGGTGGGGCTTCTTCCTAATATGGTTGTGTTTTGCTGGGGCTCGTATAGTTTCCGGTTTTAGTTCGAGTGAAATGACCATGGTGTATGTATGTAGATTCATTCGTTCTAGTAGTGGTTTGTTTGAAACTTTCGAGAGGTTTTCTCTGGCCCCTTCCCTCCCCTGGGTCCTTGTTATCCGAGTCCAGATCTGAGTGCCTTTGGGGTTCTTTCCCTTTTTTCCGGTTTGGTGGCCTTGGCTCGGTGGTGGTTTTGGTTTCTTAAACCAGTTCCTTTTGTGGTTTGTTGGGATCCCCTGAGGTAGCTGTGGTGTTGCCGGTTCGTTGTTACTTCTGGATTTTGGTTTGGTTTCTCCCTCTATTACTGGTTCTAGTTGTGATGGACGGGTTGCTGGTTTCCGTTGTGTAGGAGCAGTTGTGGCTTCTGGTTTTTGGTTTTGGTTTCTTCTTCCACGACTAGTTTTTGTTGTGCAGGAGCGGGTTGCTAGTTTTCACAGTGTTGGAGCGGGCTACTTGTTGGGCTGTTGGTTTTCGCAGTGTTGGAACGAGCTCCTTGTAAGGCTGCTGGTTTTCGCAGTGTTACAGCAAGCTGTTGGTTTTCATTGTGGTGGAGCGGTTTCCCCCGCTGTTTGGTTTTTAAATTTCAATTTCTTTTTACCACTCATGTTCCTTTTGGTTGGGTCTGCGGTTTCCTCCGCTAAGGCCCGTTGTTGGGGCCTACCTGTTCCTTGGTGGGACAGGTGGGATTTTTAAATTTTATTTGTTTCTTGCATTTTTCGTGAAAAAGATGTGCATGTGGGGTTTCAATTTCTTATCATCTTCTTTGCCATCTATCGGTTTTTCGATACCTTGATTGTCTTTGTTGTACTTTCTTGACCGGCGTTGTTGGTTATTTATCCTCTTCTATGTGGTTGGTTGTTAGTCTACTTTTAGAAATAATTTGCTCTGTTAGTCTCCTTTTAGAAATAATTTGCTGGGTTGTGTATGTTTTTTTCTCCCTTTGAAAGTCGTTGTGCAAGACGGGATTCCTTTCCAAAACCTTTTTATATAAAATTGTGGAGTCCTTTCAAAACCCTTTTTCCTCTTCATATTACCAAAATAAAAAATAAAAAAAACTAATTATCAATTATTATATTAAAAAAAACAAGGACAAGTTAAACCCCGATCCCATTGAAATTTGTTGCCTCTTTCTAATCTTTCTAATCCGTTGATCCGCGTGATCAAAACAAATCCTAAAAATAACCATTAATTTTTATTTTCTTTAATAGAGAACAAGGTTGACGTTCAATCCCATTGAAATCTGTTGCCCCTTTCTAATCCGTGGATCCACGTGATCCAAAAAAATCCTAATTTGATCCTAGCTAAGTGTTCAACACTGAAATGATGCCGAGATACTTCATCGTGATCCCAAAACTCCTAATTTGAGGTTCGACACCTATACTTTGACCTTCAACTAAGGGTTCGACACCAATACTTACGTGAAGTTTAATTTTTTTCGATAGTTTTTTCTAAATAGAGTTATATTTTTTTTATTTAAGGTAGTCGGCGGGGTTGTTATTGGCATAGGACATGCCTTTTAGTTTTATGAGGACCGAGAGATTTGAATTGTGGTTTTTATTTTCGGCTATTCAAAGTGATTTTTTTAAATTTATTTATTTTTTATTAATAAATTTATTCGTACAATTATCTGTTTTTCAAATATATATAAAGAAGTTGGTTATAACAACACTATTTTTAGTGATCGTCAAAAACAAGATTCAAATCACATGGGTTGCTTCGAATAAACTTATACCAATTTAAGGATCACCGTAAGGAGGGCCACCCATCACTTGAAATTTATACTATCATCATTAATTTAACATACACTTAAATAATTCAAAGTAGAATACTACATTTACAATAAACATACCTCTAAAATTTAAACCTATTTAAACATAAATCTTTAAAAACAAGGTCAAAGTTTGCCCTAACTAGTTTTAGAATGTTTGTTCACCTTAATTACCACACATCTTATATGCATCATCCTATACAATACACATATACTTTGCATGAGAACCACTTACATTTTAGAACGTTTGTTCACCCTACTTACCACACATCTTATATGCATCATCCTATAGAATACACATATACTTGCATGAGAACCACTTACATTTTAAGAGTGGCACTCTTTTAATGAGCATATGAAAGTTAGATATAATGATAATTATTGACAACAACCATTCAAGTTTTTTTTTCTTATATTATATGTTTTATTTTTATCGGTTTCATTTTACTAAAGCATGATTTATGTTATTATTTTATAGAGTATCATGTATCAATAAAAAATAATTGGATTGTTTTGTTATCTAGTCATTATTTATAGCCACCTACACCATTAGGATCAACAACAATTTTGGAGGTATAGTTTTGAACATCAACAATATTATGAGTCTACATAGATTTAGAAAGGCGTAAAACATATTAGTATTTCACAAAAATGCATATTAATTAGGTTTCAAAGAAGTGCAAATACATAATGGAACAATGGGAACAATAATTCAAAATACCAAAAATGATTGGATTGTGTCATTAATTATCTAGTTATTATCTATCACCACCCACACCATAAGAAGACAAAAAATTTGGAGGTATGACTTAGAGCATCATCATTATTATAAATCTACATGGAGTTAGAAAGGCATCAAGTATGTCAATGTTTGGGAAAAAAACATAGTAATTCTAGGTTTCAAAAGGGTATAATAACATCATGAAACAACATGGCCAATCATTCAAGATATCAAAATAAAGTAGCAAAATCATAGAGCCAAAAAATCAGTTGTACATGCAAATTGGTAGCTTGGAATCATCATAAAACACCAACAATAAATATTTCACTTAGATGGAAATATGATCAAAATTGATACTAGTTGCTAACATTGCTTAGCAATTTCTGTTATCTAGTTTCTTCTTATGTTTCCAAAATAAAATATTTTATCAGGATAAAATGTTATGTATCTAGGAAGAAGAATATGATAATATAATATTATACTATGCATTAGTATTATAAATACAACATAATCACATATAAGTTAATATTAATTATATTATAATAATAAATGGGACAAATATTTTAAAAATTAACATATTTTAAAATATTGTCATCATACAGTTCATACAAATATTCTTTATAACAATCTTGGTTTATAAAGATATGAAATAATTAATTTCTAAATAAATAATTTTTCTGATTAGTTCAACGAAAGACATTTTTAAAGGACCTCCAAACCTTATAACAAAAAGAAGTTAATCTCCAACCACTAGGAGACTGAGGACACTTCAAACGTTAAATTCAACCAGCTCTTGGACACAACTACCTAGACCCATATCAACATATACTAGTCAAACAAACCCAGACACATAAGCCAAATAGATATAAAATTTGGGCATGCAGACCTGCATTGATAAATAGAGACAAAAAATTGGGCATGAAGGCCCAACCAAAACATTCAAAAAGAAAAATCTAATGGAAAGGGTTCTAGCCGCCTGCCCTAGGTATTAAGACTTGAGTTTGACCTTTGTATGAATTCATTGTTCAATGATCTAAGACCATCTAAGAAATTACCTGTCCAAATATGAAGATATTGTTACGTAAGACCTTGATTAGCTAGGAAGTCCACAACTTTGTTACCTTCCCTATACTGGTGTTTGAATTAGACTTCTAAATTTTGAATCATTCTCTTGGCTTCATTTATAAATTTTGCAATAGTTTAGGAGGGATTTTTTTTATTATTAATCATGTTGATAACATTGAGTGAATATCCTTCTATCATTAGTTTTCTTTATTTCATCTAGTTCAGTTGGAAAACACCCTGAAATAATTCTCGAGCTTCAGCAACATGGCTGATTTAGTGACCCAAGTTTTCAGCAAAGGCAAGAAGGATTTTGCCCTCCAAGTTTCCAAACAAACCCCCTACACCCGTCCGACCTGCGTTCCCTTTAGATTTTCCGTCAAAGTTGAATTTTAGCTAACCTGATGGAGGGGGTTCCCAAATTATGCTAGCCCTGTCTCAACTTACCCTGATCACTACATTCTAAGACTGAATTAAAAAACCTAACAATCTCTCCACATAGATTTCCTCATCATAACTTATCGAATCCAGTTTTAAATATTTTATATTTTCCACTGTATCTACAATGGCCCTCGAGGAGATCGATGACTCAGGATGGCAAATATTTTTAAATATACATGTATTCCTTTCCTTCCACACCCGCCACCAAATATGGGGTAACCCAAATTTCCAAAACTGACATAGGTGTGGAGAACCAAAGCAACGCCCAACTCCAAAAGAATTCAAGGGTATAGGCAGAATTGGAAAATAAGTGGAAAGGCAATTCGAAATTCCTACTACATAAGAAGCACCTATTAGGGAAAATCATTCCTCGTTTTTGAATATTTTCAAGCGTAAGGCCCTTTCCTTGAATTTCTAGACAAAATAACACATTGAATTTAGGCATTAGACCTTTAATCTAAACTTGATTTATTAGGAACAAGAGATCCAAATCATAGTCCAAGTAGCCATAAGCAGGTTTAACTTAAAATTGGCCATCTTTCTCAAGATCCGAAACCATGAAGAACACAAGCCTATACTAAGAGGGGGGGTGAATAGTATAAGACCACTTTTTACTTTTTCTTTCTCGATCAATATTATGCAATATAAAGATAGTAATATCAAGAACAATAATCAAATTAATACAAAAATCACCACACACAATAGAAATACTAGTTTAACGTGGTTCACCCAATCTGGGTTATGTCCATAGAGAAAATATTTCACTAAAATTCTCTCAATCAATCTCTTAGGAATCCTTTCCCTATTACAATATTTATGGACATCTACCCAAAGGATACACCAATCCTCTAAATCAAGTTTGTGGATATCTATCCATAGGATAACTCCTTATCCTCTACTCTGGCTGGTGATCCTCTTGAAGACATATGCCTCCACTACACTGGTTGATGGATCTCTCTCCACCGAATACTCTTGTCCTCACTCATAAGACCTATCCTCACTACCCTGGCTAATGGATCTCTATTCACTAGAGACTTCTATCCTCTTTGATCTATCACCTCCAAAGCTCTGTCTCATATCTGCACTAAACATAGTCATTCGGTCTAGTAAAAATATGCTCAATCTCTATCTCTGGTCTGGTAAAAAATTTTTCTTAAATATACGCCAAAACTTTGCTCAAAAAGTCCACACAAAACTTGCTCAAATATACTCAACAATTCTACTCATAACTTGCTCAAATATTTTCAACAAATCCACTCAGAACTTGCTCAAATCTACTCAAAATATCCACTCAAAATGTTTTCAAATTGGCTCAACAAGTCCACTCAGAAATTGGTCAAATATTATGAACAATTCCACTCAAAACTTTCTCAAATCTACTCAACAAGTCCACTCAGAAATTTTTCAAATCTACTCAACAAGTCCACTCAGAACTTGCTCAAATCTGCTCAACAAGTCCACTCATAACCTGTCCAATCTTCTCAACAAGTCCACTCATAACTTGTCCAATATGTTCAACAAGTCCACTCATAACTTATCCAATCTGCTCAACAAGTCCACTAAGAACATGTCCAATCTACTCAATAAGTCCACAAGTCTTCTCAAATACTTACCTTAAATATGCTCAAATACTTTCAATAACTTTCTTAAAAACATTAGGAGAATTGTTAGAGACTCAATATGCTTCAACTCAAATGCTCAATTACTTTCTCAACTCAATTCAAAATATAGAATAGTTTATTTTATGGAAATTGAACAATCACTTCACACATCCATGTGACTAGGCTCAACCGAATCTACTCAACCAATCACTCAATGAGATAATACTTACTTGCAAACCATAGTCCAAGCATATGACAACTTACTCAAAAAATTTCCAACAATGCTCAAAAACCAATCTCTCATAACAATGATACTCATGTTCTTTTCAAGCCCTAGTTTTAGTTCTTCATTCATCAATGGCTTCAACAACAATGCTTATAAAACAACTCTCACATAAAAATTATACTCATGTTCTTTTCAAACCCTAGTTGAGGTTCTTCACTTAATAATGGCTTTAACAAAAATGCTTATAAAACACGATTTTAACCATACATATTTATTCAAAAAAATCTTGAAGCAATCACTGAACACACTCAATAGGAAACCCTAATCAAGTCCTTTTCACTCCAAATATATTTTCCAGAAAACTAAACAATCAATTCAACTATGGAATAATATTCTCATACTTTTATCTTGATTAGGGGATGATCTTCAAAAATTGGCTTCAAAAATATCTTCTTATTTGCCAAGTGCCAAGGATTAGATAACAAGTGTTATACTTCACAAAATATAAGAATATCTCAATTTTATAATACACCTTATATATCCTTCTCAATAGCAATATTTGACAATAATATCTTCACAGAAATTTCCTCTTCAAATTTTCAATTTCACAAAATTGATATTCCAACTTAATTTCTATATCCTAAGGTAAGATAATATTTACGTTAATAAAGCACCTATTTACCACTTAGGTAAATAAATTAATATCACCTTATAACTCCTTAACCTTAGCAAAATTAATCAAATTCCAAATACACCCCTAAAACCTTAGCATAATAATAAAATACCACAAATATTCCCTTATTTCTCCTAAAACTTATTATTATGCAAAAATAAAAAATTAAATTATAAAAACCTTTGGTGAATCTCCCTTCTATAATTTTTGGAGTTTCAAACCTCCGCCTTATCCATGACTGGCATCTTAGCTATGACAAGCTAGCCATATGAGCTAAGCTCTCCACGTGCTTAGCTTAAGCCCTAAGGTTGCTTAAGCCTTCTCATAAAGGCTTCAAAGCCTTTGCCTTCTCCTATGTCTAGCACCAAGCTATACTGCAAGCGCTTCTACCTTTGTGTTGTCCCTTGCTTTGAACTATACACTGCCTTGATCACGATACTTTGTCCTAATTACCATGCGCTGTCTTGTTTTGGCAATGCACCACTCACAAATTTCGGAGGCTTCAGATTTTTACTTTAGTTCGAATTCAAATTTTGATTTCTTCTCTAAGGTTTGTCTTAGGGTTTAAATAGCCTTCAATTTCTTTGCATACAACATCGACAAATGATTCGATTTTATGATGTTGGCTTGCATAAATTATTATTTATAATTAATTTAAATACAAAAGAATTTAAATATTATAAATTTAATTTATAAAATTTAGACTTTAATAAAAATTAAAGCCCTCATTGAGTTAATATCAAATTGTCATTTTCACTTCATTGTGTTGATAAAAAATAATTTCACCACCTTGGTTTTAATAAAAACCTTAATTCAGCCATCCCAATATTAGAGAACTATCGTTATGGTTTTAATAAAAAATATTTTAATGTGTCATCATGGTTTTTACAAAAACCCCTTAAAAAAAATATTTGTACAACTTTTCTCCATATCTTTGCATTGCTTCTCGGTATTAATGAGGATGTACTCCAAGGTGTTAATGATAGTTTCATGTGTTCACTTTGGCATCAATGACAACTTTTCACCTTGACATCAATGAAAACCAAATGAGCTCAAAATTTCCAACAATCTTCCCCTTTGTCATTGATGGCAAACCAACTTATTTTTACTGAAAACTTGTCATTTTATTTGTTTTTCTCCCCCTGGTACAATGCTCCCCCTAGCTCAATGATCTCTCCTTTTTTCTCAAATACCAAATATCTCTCCCTTACTCAAATCTCTCCCCATTTGACATAAATGGCAAAGGGTCACCTTTGGGGCTCGAGGTAAGAATGAGCCTCTTAGCTTAGCCCCTCCCCCACCTCCTATTAAGGTGGTTAATTCTAGGGTTGGAGTATTTATACTCCCAAAAATCATTGTTCTTTACGGTTATCCTCTCTTATTTTTATCCGATCCTTTTGATTCCTCTGACTATTTCTTTCATTTTTTCTATCCATGTCTTCATTCTTGTCCATGTTCCTATTCCTGTTCCTGTTCATGTTCCTATTCCTATTCATATCCATATTTTTGTTCTTCTTCTTGTTCTTGTTCCTATTCTAGTTCATATCCATGTTTCTATTCCTTTTACTACTTGTTTATGGAATATTTTCTCTACACCACTTTGTTGTGTGACCATAATTACTACACTTATAACAATTAATGTTATTATTATTTTGAGGTGTAAATATCTTAAGATTTCTCCTAGTGAAGCCATAACTTCTTTTGTCATGAACCTTGCAATTTATTGCCTTGTGACCAAACTGATTACATGAGTAGTAATACCCATGGAAAAATTATGTGTTCCCATATTTCTATATTTTTTATGTCCTGCATTATGAAGCCATGTGCCAAAACCTATGCCATGAAAAGCATCTTCTATTGAAGTTTCCTTGTCTTCACCTCATTGGTCTCTTAGTCTCTCTTAACCTATTCTATTTTTTGTTCAATTTGTATCTTCTTTGTGCATTGTTCCTATTTTTATTGAACTCTCTATTGTCCAACTCAGCCTTAGATGTCTCGCTCTCTTTTATACTGTATTCTTCTGAAGTATCTTCATCTGAAGTATCTTCTCCTCCAAAAATTGAGGTTGTATCTCCTTCCCATTTCTTTTGAACTTGTTCAAATCCAAGACCTATCTTGCTTGATGTAGGCTTTTGTATATTGATGAACTTATCCAAGTTCTTTGAGTTGTTTTTGAATCCTTTTAGCTTTAATTTGGAGTCTTATAAATCTTCTTTAAGTAGTGCCACTTCTTGTGTAAACTTTTCACATTCTAAGATCTTTGCTTCTAACTTGTCCTTGAACCTTTTTGTCTTAGCCTTTGATTTTTCTAAATCCTCTATAACCAATTTTCTATCTTCATCACATTATTGAAATTGAATCTCAAGTTTAGGGTGTTGCTTTCTTACCTTATTTACCGTGTCAAGGGCATAAATAAGTTCTCCCTTGAGATCATATTCATATTTTTTTGAATATTTCTCTATTTTTTTGTCTTTTTCCATATATTTATTTGTTGTTGGCTTGTCTTCTATAGGATCACCTTATCCTTCTAGTGCCATTATAATATTCTCTTCTGGTCCTTCAAGTGTATCTTCATATTCATCATTAATGAAACTATAACCATATCTTGTACAACTATCTTCAATATGTCCAAAGTTACCACATCTAAAACACTTGGGAATTACTGGAGTCCTTTTCTTAATTGGTTCGTTTTCTTAAATCATAAAAAGAACTTCATCTCTGTCATTGTCTAAAAAAATAGCATCACTATTACTTGAGTATTCACTTGCCTTATCCGCATAGTAGCTCCTTTTTTGTCTTTGAAAGAACTTCTTTCCTTGTTTGCTTTGTCCATACTTGCTTTTATTTTGGTGCCTATATATTTTTGATTCCCTGTTCATGTGATCTTGTTTTTCTTCATCATTGTTATTCTTGGCTTCTTGATAATCAGTTACATAATGACCATACCTTCCACAATTAAAATATTTAATAGATCTTGTATCTTTAGATATTATATAATCGTTATTCCTTCTGCTATAATTTGCTTATTCATCACTGGATGACTCATCACTTGATTCTGATTTCTTACCCTTTGTCTTCTTAATTGCTTTGAATGTTGCTTTCTTCTAGGAAATATGATATTTTGTTCTTATATCAAATGTTGTGAGCATACCAAGCAACATATCTCTTATAAAATTATCAGCATCCATTGACACTTCTATAGGAAAATATTTTCACTGAATCTCTTTGGAAGAGCTCTTAAGAATTTATCACACACATCAGATTCATAAATCTTCATCCTAAGTCCTTGCATAGCATTAACAACCTCATAAATTTGAAGTAGATAAGTACTAATGTTTTTCTAATCCCTCATTCTTAATTCTTAAAATTGTCCATTGAGATTTTGCATCTTTGCTTTCTTGAAACTTTTATCTCCTTCATAAATATTTTATAATTTATTTCACATATCTTTTGTAGTTTGACAATGCATAACTTTCATAGACTCTATTCTATGCAAACCTCTCAAAAGTGTATTCATTGCTTTTGAATTGTAATTATGTAAGAGCTTACTTTCCTTATCTGTAGGAGGATTAATTAAGGGATCGTATCCAAATTCAACTGCTTCCCAAATTTCATTTCCACGAGCCATCAGGTAGATCTTCATTCTCAAACTCCAATATATATAGTCACTTCCATAAAAACCTATTTTTGAATGATCCATGGACACATTATTAGAATCCATTGTGTTCTTGTTAGTTTTTCCTTCAAGCTATTAAAATTTTTGTAAGGAACCCGCTCTGATACCAATTTAAGAATACAAGCTTCTACTGAGAGGAGGGTGAATAATATAAGACCATATTTTACTTTTTCTTTTTCAATCAATATTATACAATGTAAAAATAACAATATCAATACCAGTAATCAAAGTAATGCACAAATCACCACACACAATATAGATACCAATTTAATTTGGTTCACCTAATGTAGGTTACGTCCACGGAGAAAATATTTCACTATTTTCTCAATCAATATTTTTGGAATCCTTTCCCTATTACAATGTTTATGGACCTCTATACAAAGGATGCACCAATCCCCTGAATAAATTTCATGGATCTCTATCCATAGGATAACTTCTTGTCTACTCTAGCCGGTGATCCTCTTGAAGACAACTACCTCCACTACACTAGTTGATGTATCTCTCTCTAGTAAAGACTATTGTACTCACTCATAAGACCTATCTTCACTACTTTGGCTTATGGATCTCTATCCACTAGAGACTTCTGTCCTCTTTGCTCTGTCACCTCCAAATATCTATCTCAAATCTACACTAAACATAGTGTAAATCTACTCAATATCTATCTCTCATATGGTACAAATCTATCCTAAAATCTACACCAAAACTCTGCTCAACAAGTCCACTCAAAACTTGCTTAAATTTTCTCAACAAGTCCACTTAGAACTTGCTCAAATATGCTCAAAAATTCCACTCAGAACTTGCTAAAATCTGCTCAAAAAGTCCACTCATAACTTGGTCAAACCTGCTCAACAATTCGACTCAAAACTTGCTCAAATATACTCAAAAAGTCCACTAAGATTTTGCTCAAATATGCTCAACAAGTCCACTCATAACTTGCTCAAATATTCTCAACAAATCCACTCATAACTTGTCCAATATGTTCAACAATTCCACTCAAAACTTTTTCAATATGTTCAACAAGTCCACTAAGAACTTGTCCAATCTACTCAAGAAGTCCACAAGTCTTCTCAAATACTTACCTTAAATATGCTCAAATACTTTCAATAACTTTCTTAAAAACATTAGGAGAATTTTTAGAGACTCAATATGCTTCAACTCAAATGCTCAATTACTTTCTCAACTCAATTCAAAATATAGAATAGTTTATTTTATGGAAATTGAACAATCACTTCACACATCCACGTGACTAGGCTCAACCGAATCTACTCAACCAATCACTCAATGAGATAATACTTACTTGCAAACCATAGTCCAAGCATATGACAACTTACTCAAAAAAATTCCAACAATGCTCAAAAACCAATCTCTCATAACAATGATACTCATGTTCTTTTCAAGCCCTAGTTTTAGTTCTTCATTCATCAATGGCTTCAACAACAATGCTTATAAAACAACTCTCACATAAGAATTATACTCATGTTCTTTTCAAACCCTAGTTCAGGTTCTTCACTCATCAATGGCTTTAACAACAATTCTTATAAAACACAATTTTAACCATACTTCTTTATTCCAGAAAAATTTGAACCAATCACTCAACACACTCAATAGGAAACCCTAATCAAGTCCTTTTCACTCCAAACATATTTTCTAGAAAACCAAACAATCAATTCAACTATGGAATAATATGCTCATACTTTTATCTTGATTAGGGGATGATCTTAAAAAACTGCCTTCAGGAATATCTTCTTATTTTACAAGTGCCAAGGGTTAGACAACAAGTGTTATACTTCACAAAATACAAGAATAGCTCAATTTCATAATACACCTTATATCTCTTTCTCAATATAAATATTTGACAATAATATCTTTACAAAAATTTCCTCTTCAATTTTTCTATTTCACAAAATTGATATTCCAACTTAATTTCTATATCCTAAGGTAAAATAATATTTACGTTAATAAAGCACCTATTTACCACTTAGGTAAATAAATTAATATCACCTTATAACTCCTTATCCTTAGCACAATTAATCAAATTCCAAATACACCCCTAAAACCTTAGCATAATAATAAAATACCACAAATATTCCCTTATTTCTCCTAAACCTTAGTATTATGCAAAAATAAAAAATTAAATTATAAAAACCTTGGTGAATCTTCCTTAAACAATTTTCAAAGTTTTGAACCTGTGCCTTCTCCACGATCGATGCCTTAGCTACGACAAGCTAGCCATTTAAGCTAAGCTCTCCATGTTCTTAGCTTAAGCCCTAAGGTTGCTTAAGCCTTCTCATAAAGACTTCAAAGCCTTTGCCTTCTCCTATGTATAACATTAAGATATACTACGAGTGTTTCTCCCTTTGTGCTATCCCTTGCTTTGAACCATGCACTGCCTCGATCATGATGCTCTACCCTGATTACAATGCGTTGTCTTGTTTTTGCAATGCACCACTCATAAATTTTGGAGGCTTCAAATTTTTGCTTTTGTTCGAATTCAAATTTCGATTGCTTCCCTAAGGTTTGTCTTAGGGTTTAAATACCCTTCATTTGTTTTGCATACAACATCGATGGATGATTCGATTTTATGATGTTGGCTTGTACAAATTATTATTTATAATTAATTGAAATTCAAAATAATTTAAATATTATAAATTTAATTTATAAACTTTATAATTTAATAAAAATTAAATCCCTTGTTGAGTTAATATCAAATTGTCATTTGCACTTCACTGGGTTGATGAAAAATAATTTTGCCACCTTGGTTTTAATAAAAACCTTATTTCAGCCATCGCAATATTAGAGAACTATTGTTATGGTTTTAATAAAAAACCTTTTAATGTGCCATCATGGTTTTAAGAAAAACCCTTATAAAAACATATTTGGACAACTTTTCTCCATATCTTTGTATTGCTTCCTAGTGTTAATGATGATGTACTCCATGGTGTTAATGATAGCTTCATGTGTTCACTTTGGCATCAATGACAAATTTTCACCTTGACATCAATGAAAACCAAATGATCCAAAAATGTCAAGCAATCTCCACATTTGTCATTGATGGAAACCCAACTTATTTTTACCGAAAACTTATCCTTTTCTTTGTTAGACTCCCCCTAGTACAATGCTCCCCCTGGATCAATGCTCTGCCCTTTTTTCTCAAATACCAAATCTCTCCCCCTTACTCAAATCTCTTCTCCTTTAACATCAATGGCAAAGAGTCACCTTTGGGGCTTGGAGCTAAGAATGAGCCTATTATCTTAGCCCCTCCCCCACCTCCTCTTGAGGTGGTTAATTCTGGGGTGGGAGTATTTCTACTCCCAGAAAGCACTGTTCTTTACCTTTATCCTCTCTTATTTTTATTTGATACTTTTGATTCCTCAGACTATTTATTTCAATTTTTCTATCCATGTCTTCATTCATGTCCATGTTCTTGTTCCTATTCCTATTCCTATTCTTGTTCCTGTTTGTATCCATATTTTTGTTCCTGTTCCTGTTCCAATTCATAGCCATGTTCATATTCATGTTACTACTTGTTTCTAGAATATATGCTCTACACCACTTTGTTGTGTGAACATCATTATTGCACTTATAACAATTAATATTATTATTATTTGGAGGTGCAAATGTCTTAGGATTTCTCTTAGTGAAGCCATACCTTCTTTTTTCATGAACCTTGCAATTTATTGCCTTGTGACCAAACTGATTACATGAGTAGTAATACCCATGGAAAAATTGTGTGTTTCCATATTTCTATATTTTTTGTGTCCTACATTATGAAGCCATGTGCCCAAACTTGTGCCATGAAAATCATTTTCTATTGAATTTTCTTGTCTTGACCTCATTGATCTCTTAGTCTCTCTTGACCTATTCTAATTTTTGTTCCATTTATATCTTCTTTGTGCATTGTTCCTATTTTTATTGAACTCTCTATTGTCCAACTCATCCTCAGATGTCTCACTGTCTTTTATACTGTCTTATTCTAAAGTATCTTCATATGAATTATCTTCTCCTCCAAAATTTGAGGTTGACTTTCCTTCCCATTTCTTTTGAACCTGTTCAAATCCAAGACTAGTCTTGCTTGATGTAGGATTTTGTATATTGATGAACTTATCCAAGTTATTTGAGCTATTTTTGAACCGTTTTAGTTTGAATTTGGATTCTTCTAAATCTTATTTAAGTAGTACCACTTCTTGTGTCAACTTTTCACATTCTAAGATCTTTGCTTCTAACTTGTCCTTGAACCTTTTTTCCTTAGCCTTTGATTTTTCTAAATCCTCTATAAGCAATTTTCTCTCTTCATCATATTCTTGAAATTGAATTTCAAGTTTAGAGTGTTGCTTTCTTACCTTATTTATCGTTTCAAGGGCATAAATAAGTTCTCCCTTGAGATCATATTCATATTTTTCTAAATATTCCTCTAATTTTTTGCCTTTTTACAATTCTTTATTATTTTTTGGCTTGTCTTCTATAGGATTACCTTATCCTTCTAGTACCATTAGAATATTATCTTTTGGTCCTCCAAGTGTATCTTCATATTCATCATCACTGAAACTATAACCATATCTTGTACAACTATCTTCAAGATGTCCAAATTTACCACATCTAAAACACTTGAGAATTACTGGAGTCCTTTTCTTAACTTATTCGTTTTCTTAAAAAATAAAAAGAACTTCATCTCTATCATTATCTAAAAAAATAGCATCACTATCACTTGAGTACTCACTTGCCTTATCCGCATAGTATCTCCTTTTTTGTCTTTGAAAGAACTTCTTTCCTTGTATGCTTTGCCCATACTTGCTTTTCTTTTGGTGCCTATATCTTTCTCATTCCCTGTTCATGTGATCCTATTTTTCTTCATCATTATTATTCTTGGCTTCTTGACAATCAGTTGCATAATGACCATACCTTCCATAATTAAAACATTTAATAGATATTGTATCTCTAGATTTTATATAATCCTTATTCCTTCTGCTATAATTTTCTTATTCATCACTAGATGATTCATTGCTTGATTCTAATTTCTTACTCTTTGTCTTCTTAATTGATTTGAATGATGATTTCTTCTAGGGAATAGGATATTTTGTTCTTATGTCAAATGTTGTGAGTATACCAAGGAACATATCTCTTATAAAATTATTACCATCCATGGACACTTCTATAGTAGAAACCTTTTCACTGAATCTCTTTGGAAGAGTTCTTAAGACTTTATCACACACATCATATTCATCAATATTCATCCCAAGTCCTTGCATAACATTAACAACATCATCAATTTGAAGTAGATAAGTACTAATGTTTTCCTCATCCTTCATTCTTAATTCTTCAAATTGTCCTTTTAGATTTTGCATCTTTGCTTTCTTGACACTTTTATCTCCTTATTAAATATTTTGTAATTTATCCCACATATATTTTGCAGTTTGACAATGCATAACTTTCATAGAATTTGTTCTATGAAAACCTCTCAAAAGTGCATTCATTGCTTTTAAATTGTAATTATGTAAGAGCTTACCTTCATTATATGTAGGAGGATTAATTAAGGGATCGTATCAAAATTCAACTGCTTTCCAAATTTCATTTCCAAGAGCCATCAGGTAGATCTTCATTCTCAAACTCCAATATATATAGTCACTTCCATCAAAACCTAGTGTTGAATTATCCATGGAAACAATATTAGAATCCATTGTGTTCTTGTTAGCTTTTCCTTCAAGTTGTTAAACTCTTCTGAAGGAACCCGCTCTGATACCAATTTAATAACACAAACTTATGCTGAGAGGGAGATGAGCAGTATAAGACCACATTTTACTTTTTATTTTCTAATCAATATTATACAATGTAGAAATAGCAATATCAATAGTAGTAATCAAAGTAATGCACAAATCACCACACACAATAGAGACAACAGTTTAATGCGGTTCACCCAATGTGGGTTACGTCCATGGAAAAAATATTTCACTAAAATTTTCTCAATCAATCTCTTTGGAATCCTTTACCTATTACAATGTTTATGGACCTCTATCCAAAGGATACACAAATCCCCTAAATCAAGTTTGTGGATCTCCATACACAGTAGAACTCCTTCTCTACTTTGGCTAGTGATCCTCTTGAAGACAACTACCTCCACTACACTAGCTGATGGATCTCTCTCCACTAAAAAATTTTGTACTCACTCATAAGACTTGTCCTCACTGCCTTGGCTGATGGATCTCTATCCACTGGAGACTTTTTTCCTCTCTGCTTTGTCACATCCAAAGATCTATCTCAAATCTACACTAAACATAGTGTAAATCTAGTCAATATCTATCTCTAGTCTAGTACAAATCTATCATAAAAATCTACACCAAAACTCTGCTCAAGAAGTCCACTCAAAACTTGCTCAAATTTTCTCAATAAGTACACTTAGAACTTGCTCAAATATGCTCAACAAGTCCACTTAGAACTTGCTCAAAACTGCTCAACAAGTCCACTTTGAACTTGCTCAAATCTGCTCAATAATTCCACTCAAAACATGCTCAAAACTACTCAACAAGTCCACTCAGATGTTTCTCAAATCTGCTCAACAAGTTTACTCAGAACTTGCTAAAATATGCTCAAAAAGTCCACTCATAACTTGTCCAATATGCTCAACAAATCCACTCAAATTTTTTTCAATATGTTCAACAACTCCACTTAGAACTTGTCCAATATTCTCAACAAGTCCACTCAAAACTTGTCCAATATGCTCAACAAATCCACTCAAAACTTGTCTAATCTACTCAAAAAGTCCACTCAAAACTTTTCCAATCTACTCAAGAAGTTCACGTCTTCTCAAATACTTGCCTCAAATTTTCTCAAATACTTTCAATCACTTTCTTAGAAACATAAGGAGAATTGTTAGAGACTCAATATGCTTCAAATCAAATGATAAATTACTTTCTCAACTCAATTCAAAATATAGAATAGTTTATTTTATGGAACTTGAACAATCACTTCACACATCCACATGACTAGGCTCAACAAACTCTACTCAACCAATCACCCAATAAGATAATATTTGGTTACAAACCCTAGTCCAAGCATATGATCACTTACTCAAAATTTTTCCAACAATGCTCAACAACCAATCTCTCATAACAATGATACTCATGTTCTTTTCAAACCCTAGTTCAAGTTCTTCACTCATCAATGGCTTCAACAAAAATGCTTATAAAATAACTCTCACATAATAATGATACTCATGTTCTTTTCAAAACCTAGTTCAGGTTCTTTAATCATCAATGAATTTAACAACAATGCTTATAAAAAATGGTTTTAACCATACTTCTTTATTCCAAAAAACCTTGAAGCAATCACTCAACACACTCAATAGGAAATCCTAATCAAGTCCTTTTCACTCCAAACATATTTTCTAGAAAACCAAACAATCAATTCAACTATGGAAGAATATGCTCATACTTTTATCTTGATTAGGGGATGATCTTCAAAAATTGCCTTTAGGAATATCTTCTTATTTTTCAAGTGCCAAGCATTAGATAACAAGTGTTATACTTCACAAAATACAAGAATAGCTCAATTTTATAATACAAATTATATCTCCTTCTCAATAGCAATATTTGACAATAATATCTTCACAAAAATTTCCTCTTCAATTTTTATATTTCATAAAATTTATATTCTAACTTAATTTATATATTCTAAGGTAAAATAATATTTACGTTAGTAGAGCACCTATTTACCACTTAGGTAAATAAATTAATATCAACTTATAACTCCTTAACCTGAGCACAATTAATTAAATTCCAAATACACCCCTAAAACCTTAGCATAATAATAAAATACCACAAATATTCCCTTATTTCTCCTAAAGCTTAGTATTATGCAAAAATAAAAAATTAAATTATAAAAACCTTTGGTGAATCCCCCTTTTGCAATTTTTGGAGTTTTGAACCTGCGCCTTCTCCACAACTGGCACCTTAGCTATGACAAGCTAGTCATGTGATCTAAGCACTCCACATGCTTAGCTTAAGCCCTAAGGTTGCTTAAGCCTTCTCACAAAGGCTTCAAAGCCTTTGCCTTCTCCTATGTCTAGAACCAAACTAGACATCGAGCACTTCTCCCTTTGCGATGTTCCTTGCTTCGAACCATACACTACCTCGTTCATGATGATCCACCCTTATTACAATGCACTATCCTATTTCAGCAATGCACCACTGATAAATTTTGGAGGCTTCAGATATTTGCTTTTGTTTGAATTCAAATTTTGATTTCTTCCCTAAGGTTTGTCTTAGGGTTTAAATACCATTCATTTGCTTTGTATACAACGTCGGCAAATGATTCAATTTGATGATATCGACTTGTATAAATTATAATTTATAATTAATTTAAATTAAAAAGAATTTAAATATTATAAATTTAATTTATAAACTTTAGACTTTAATAAAAATTAAAGCCCTCACTGAGTTAATATCAAATTGTCATTTGCACTTCACTGAGTTGATGAAAAATAATTTCTCCACCTTGGTTTTAATAAAAAAATTAATTCAGCCATCACAATATTAGAGAACTATCGTTATGGTTTTAATAAAAAAAAAATTATTGTTCCATCATGGTTTTAACAAAAACCCTTATAAAAACATATTTGGACAACTTTTCTCCATATATTTGCATTGCTTCCCGGTGTTAATGATGATGTACTCCATGGTGTTAATGATAGTTTTATGTTGGCATCAATGACAACTTTTCACCTTGACATCAATGAAAACCAAATGAACTCAAAATGTCCAACAATATCCCCCTTTATCATTGATGGGAACCCAAATTATTTTTACCAAAAACTTGTCATTTTATTTTTTCTTCTTACCCTGGTACAATGCTCCCCTTGGATCAATGCTCTCTCTTTTTTCTCAAATACCAAATCTCTCCCCCTTACTCAAATATCTCCTCCTTTGACATCAATGGAAATGGGTCACCTTTGGGGCCTGGGGCTAAGAATGAGCCTCTTAGCTTAGCCCCTTCCCTACCTCCTCTTGAGGTGGTTAATTTTGGGGTGGGAGTATTTCTACTCCCATAAAGCACTATTCTTTATATTTATCCTCTCTTCTTTTTATTTGATCCTTTTGATTCCTCTAACTGTTTCTTTCAATTTTTCTATCCATGTCTTTATTACTATCCATGTTCCTATTACTATTCATGTTTCTGTTCCTGTTCCTGTTCATATCCATAACTTTGTTCATGTTCTTGTTCATGTTCCTGTTCCAGTTCATATCCATGTTCCTATTCCTGCTACTACTTGTTTATGGAATATCTGCTCTACACCACTTTGTTGTGTGACCATAATTATTGTACTTATAACAATTAATGTTATTATTATTTAGAGGTGCAAATATCTTAGGATTTCTCCTAGTGAAGCCATACCTTCTTTTTTCATGAACCTTGTAATTTATTTTCTTGTGATCAAATTGATTACATGAGTAGTAATACCCATGGAAAAACTATGTGTTCCCATATTTCTTTCTTTTATGTGTCCTACATTATGAAGCCATGTGCCCAAACCTATGCCATGAAAAGCATCTTCCATTGAAGTTTTCTTATCTTGACCTCATTGGTCACTTAGTCTTTCTTGACCTAATTTAATTTTTTTTCCATCTATATTTTATTTGTGCATTGTTCTTATTTTTATTGAACTCTCTATTGTCCAACGCATCCTCAGATGTCTCACTCTCTTTTATACTATCTTCTTCTGAAGTATCTTCTCCTCAAAAACTTGAGGTTGAATTTCCTTCCAGTTTATTTTGAACCTATTCAAATCCAAGACCTATCTTGCTTGATGTAGGCTTTTGTATATTGATTAACTTATCCAAGTTCTTTGAGCTATTTTTGAACCCTTTTAGCCTGAATTTGGAGTCTTCTAAATCTTCTTTAAGTAGTGCCACTTCTTGTGTCAACTTTTCACATTCTAAGATCTTTACTTTTAACTTTTCCTTGAACCTTTTTACCTTAGCCTTTAATTTTTGTAAATCCCCTATAAGCAATTTTCTCTCTTCATCACATTCTTGAAACTAAGTTTCAAGTTTAGAGTGCTGCTTTCTTACCTTATTTACCGTTTCAATGGCATAAATAAGTTCTCCCTTGAGATCATATTCATATTTTTTTGAATATTCTTGTAATTTTTTACCTTTTTTTATATCTTTATTCTCTGTTGGATTGTCTTCCATAGGATCACCATATCCTTCTATTGCCATTAGAATATTCTCTTATGGTCCTTCATGTGTATCTTAATATTCATCATCACTAAAACTATAACCATATCTTGTGCAACTATATTCAAGATGTCCAAAGTTACCACATCTAAAAAACTTGAGAATTACTAGAGTCATTTTCTTAATTGGTTCTTTTTTTTTTAAATCATAAAAAGAACTTCATCTCTATCATTGTATGAAAAACTAGCATAACTATCACTTGAGTACTTACTTGCCTTATCTGCATAGTAGCTCCTATTTCATCTTTGAAAGAACTTATTTCCTTGTCTTCTTTGTCCATCCTTGTTTTTCTTTTGGTTCATATATCTTTCTGATTCCCTATTCATGTGATCCTATTTTTCCTCATCATTGTTATTCGTGGCTTCTTGATAATTAGTTGCATAATGACCATACCTTCCTGTAGATACCAAAATAGCACCAATCCAATTATGTGATGACAAACACTGATCGAATTGACATACAACCCCTAGAGGTTAAACAGTGGTCCTAACCACTCCCACAACAGTTTTGGAAGGTCAGAGGTCAATTTGGCACCTTTCAGGCACTTTTTTCCCTACTCATTCCACCCTAGGATGATTACAAACTGGTATTCATCTGACCCTGGGATGATTAGAAGCATTCGCTCCAAGGTGGGGCAAATAGCAGGTTTGATAGAAAAAAGGTCAAACCTTGACAAATGGTAGCTCAGATCTGCCACTCAACTCCACCTTCAATGGATGGGAGTGTGAGTGAGAATTTTTGAGCTGAAATATATAGTCATAGAGGCAATCATGGAGCCCTTAATCAGGGAGGAATTTTCTCTCCCATGACAAGGCATGATGGCCAAGTTGCGCCTCTACATGCTCATTCACAAGAGATCCTCAAGTCTATAAAATGGTGAGTCTTCTCACCCCAAAAAAGGACAGAGCAAGATAATTTGGAGCAATAGAGTGATGCCAATTTACATCCTCACCCATCGCTTGTGCTTCTTACATCCTTGATCTCTCTTTTGGAAGGGAGGTTATTGGGTGATTATTGGAAGCACAATCCAGACCCAAACTCAAACATTTGGCCACAATACCCCACCCAATTTGCTAACACAACCCCCTAGGAGGTTTTGGACCCATCCCAAGTGGATTTGTGCCAAAACCAAGCCCCAAATAGTGGGCGTCCTGCCCTCAGGTGCCCCCCGCACTGTTGTAGTCCTAATCGCACCACCCCAAAGCGATTAGAAATATATAGAATATTTCTTTACTGTTTCATTTGAATTTCATTTTAGGTAACTCATATAGGCCCCCATTCAAATTTCATGTCATTCTGATGAATATTGGCTATGTTTTCAGTGTTTTCCATTTTCACTAACATACAGGGAGCATCATCAGATACAGGGTGATCGAGGTAGAATTTACAAAATCCGACCTTATGGGTCATCTCAAAATGCCCCGTTTTGCCTAACCCCAACTTTGTAATTATTTTGGAGGCCCCTAGATGGGACATTTAGGAGGTCACTTTCAGACGTCTTGTGACAGTCCTAATCGTCCCACCCCGGAGCGATTAAAAATCCGTGGCATATTTCTTGACTATTCCCTTTGTAGTGTGTTCTTGGTAATTTTTTCATGCGTCTATCCAAATTTCAGCTCATTTTGATATGTTTTTATTATAGTTTTAATTATTTGATGCATGCATTAACCGGAGGCCTTAGGGATCACATGTTTCCCTCCATCCGCATGTGCTTTTAATCGTTTGCTATTTTTTTGAATGTAGGATCTCGACATCGAAGGGGCAGAAAGGAAGCACAGATGTATTCACACAAGCGACGGTGATGTTTGGCCCACCCATTTCACATGTGGGCATGCAAAATAAAGCGTACCATCAGTGGTGTGAAAAAACTATGTTTAACACTCCTAGACCCTGAAAAGGGAGGAGACATATTGTAACATAATCTCAAGAAAATTAATAAAATAAAGGGCTGCACTTTAAATTTTCTTTACATATCGTTTCATTTTGCTTGTTTTCTCCTTTTCATTCATTTTCGTTCGTAGGACTTAGTGTTACGTTTTGCTTTTGTTTGCATCTCACTCGGTATGCTATTTTTCTTTTGTATCCTCGTGCTTTCAGTGGTGATCATGGTGGGACCCTGTCCCTTGATTTTGAGATCAAATTTCTGATCAAAATTATGTGTTTTTGCTTTCAGGTGTTAATCCTTCAAGCGTTGGACTGTTGCTTGTGCTACCCTATGACGAATACAGACTGGAATTTGTGCCACCCTGGGATGAATAAGGCATTCATCCCACCCTATGACGAATACAGATTTGCTATTCGTCCCACCCTGGGGTGATTAGCTCTCTGTGAAATTTTTGAGTAGAAACTCAGGGGCATCTAGTGTGGGTAGAGAAGAGGTAGGTTGTCTGAACACTCTCTATCATTTTATGTTTTCTGTCTCTGTAATTTTTAGTTTCTTTGCTTGCATAAAATTTTTTTACTGCATGTTTTCTTTCTTTGTGCAAGTAAAAAGAACCCCACACACCACATGGTAATTTAAACATCAAGGAGTTGGTCATAAAACCCCAACACTTGATCAAGACCAATGGTGGATTTCATCACCACCTTGGCTTGAATTTTTGCATACATAACCCCGATCGCTACTATTGCTAGACGTAAATCCTGATGAAAGCTGACCAAGTGTAGCTAGGGTGATTCCCAGCGCATGAGGATAAGTATTCTATGGTAGGTGTCAAAAACATGATGATTCCCCTTTCGTACCACCTATGTTCCACGTACTTTTCTGCTCTTGTGTACCAATAGTTTCCCTCACGTAAGGGTGGGTATATTAAGAGGTTCGGTATAACGGCCTGGTAGTGGTATATTGAAGGGGCGACCATTTTGGGAGACATAAGATCCCTCATATTACATGTACAACCAAATTTTCTTTACAATGTTTTTGAACAAAAATCAAAACACACTAAACCAGATCTAGGGCACACCTTTAATCTATAAACGAGATAATCACTTCTTTGTTTGTGTGGCTCCTGTTTGTTTAGTGTAGCATAAAAAATTGTAAAGAAGATAAAAACCTACATATCTTGTAGAAAGACACCACCATGGTGTACACCCATAGCCAAGCCCAATCACGGGCAGAAGCTACAAAAAGTGTACAAGGGGGCACAAGTCACCTCCGCTATAGCCCCAAGGACTTGGTCATACCACCTTGACGGCTTGACCCACAAAATAGTCCACATCATACCATGACGGAATGGGACTATAGAGGCACCCCTTCGAGGGGCACTCCCATTCAACATAGACCCTTTTAGGAAGAGTCCTTACATGTGGCACTCAAAATAAATGAGAAGGCTCCCTTAGACACTCGTTATGAGTGGCCATCATGAAATGAAGCACTAGAACAACATAAGGTCTATAAGGAGGGGCCACATGATTACATCATACCTCCTATGCCCCTTATTACTATAAAAAACAATAGGCCAAATCCATAGCACTAGGCTCTTCAGATAGGGCAAGCCAAATCTACCCGCCCCTTTCACATATATGAAAGGGAGCACGAGGAAGACCACTACATTCCTCAAGAGTAATACATAATGTGGGAACAATGCGCTTCTGCACCTGCTATTTATCAGGATCACCTACTGAGGCCATAGCCTCGGGTGAATGTCGCTAACCTCAACAGAGGGAAGCAAACTATAGAGATATATGATCACCATGACTGAGATAGATGTGTAGGGGAGGCATCTAGGCCTCCTAGACTCAAGACAGTGGAATAGATCGACTTGGCATTTTCCAAACATGTCGCCTGCCGAGCACAAATAACGTAGCTTGAGCAAGATCAACAATAGTTAGAACACATTTATCGCCTTAGCAAAGAGTGCATTAGGTGTCAGACATATGAGTTGCTCTAGAACACTATGCCTGAGAGGGTCCCAACCCCTCGCACACATAGGATAGAGTTGTATGAAAGACACAACCCCTTGGTGCGAGACAGGTCTTCGTGACCTTATCAAATGCTGCATCCAAGACCTCCTAGACCTAAGCAGGAGACCACCCCTAGAGCCAATTATGGGCACCCTCTGTGGGCACCAACCCATGTTTATAGGTCACACCCAGGAACTCCTCAAGAAGCCTATGCAGAATTCGAACAAGAAGAAGATTGGGCTAAAACGCCCTACCAAGGCAGAGGAGGTGCTATCCGGCTACCCCTCCATAGACCTCAAGTTACCTGCAATTCGTAATGGGAACAAACCAATGAGGAAGAGATCAAATATTCCAATGCATACAAAGCGCTGCTAGAGTGCTTAGAGTCTATGGATACCAAGACTTCTAGGCCCCAAAAGTCCACTTTATGCCAACTCCATAGTCACCCTGTACATCCTTCAGTGCCTACACCCCCATACCCTAAAAATTTTAAAATGCCTCAATTGGCAATCTTTAGATGGGAGGAGGATGCCCAAGAGCACGTGACAAGATTTATGAGCCAATGCTTTGGCATTCAGGACAATGATGCTTTGCTTCTAAGAACATTTATAATCACATTCGCAGGCCCTACCTTGAACTGGTTTACCTAGTTGTCAAAGCATAGCATCAGTAACCTCGACCAGCTAGTGGACACGTTCCTCGAGCGTTTCACCTTCAATACCAAGAAGAAGGCATCATTAAGTGACCTAGATAGCCTTAGGAAGTATGAGGAAGAAACCATGGTGGCTTATGGAAATCGATGGAGGACGTTTCTTTCAAAGCTACCTTACCTCCCTCCCATGGCCGACTTGACCCAAATGTTCTTGAAAAGTTATTTGAGGTCGATATCTATGCTATTGTAGCTATAGCAATATGCCACTCTCGAGGAAGCCCTGGCACAAGCCAGAATCATTGAGGAGATCAAGATACAGGATGGCAATATTTCCAAGCCATGCAAGAAAGAGTGGCCCAAAAATGCCAAAATAGGGACCACGCAACCAAAACCCACTATAGTCAATTAGGTTGCTATCAATGCACCAAAGCCTACACAAGCAACATAGCCCCAAAACGCTAATTATCAGGAAATGCCTCTTGACAGCTATGAAAGATAAAATCATAGGCAAGAGCAAAATCAGTAGTGTCGCCCTAGGCAACAATTCACACCATTCATAGAGTCTAAAGACTCCTTGTTTGACCGCTTTTCAGTGGTAAACTTGATAAACCTGCCATAGAGTTGACCCGTAGACCCTAATGCACCAAAACCTAAGGGTTATAGGGAAGACTTGTACTATAGGTTTCACCAGCAAAAGGGACATGACCTTTATGCATGTTGGAAATTCAAAAGCTTAGTGCAATACCTAATAGACAACAAGATGCTAGCGGTGGATAATCCCATTGCACCAAACAACCAATAGATGGAGGTCTTCAAAGACCCCCTGCTTGCCCATGATGTGCAGGCAAAGACCCTTCAAGTCAATGAGGTGACATAGAACTGCACCATGTAGGGTTATGTAGGGATGATAAGCATAGTGACTCAGAACAAGAGGTACCCAAGCACAGCTACCCCCACGATGGCTACAGGAGAGGTTCCATCAACGTCACAACCTCAAAATCACCCTACACAACCTCCCCTGCCTAGATCAGTGGCCATGATTCAGACTAAACTTACCCAATGTTTAAGGACCACGTAGGCTAGGCTCTCCATCTACGAGCTCATCCAATAATAATCGCCCCATCGAGAGGCTCTAATGGAGATATTAAAAGCCATCGAGCTATAGCCCCACGAAGAAAACTCTTTCAACAACTTTGTGGGACATGTCAAACGATGTACAGAACCAACCATCACCTTTAGAGAAGACGAATTGAAATGGTGACTGGTGATATGGCGGATCCACCTTTGCATGTCATTGCGTGGGTCAATGGGATTTCATTTAAGAGGGTGTTGGTGGACACTGGATCGTCCAGTAATATAATCACAACAATGGCTTTGAAACACCTCAAGTTGCCAGCATCTCACATCGTAGCCTCCACCTATACTCTTCGAGCATTCAATGATGTGATATGCTCGATGGTTGGCACAATTTTCCTGCCCATCCAAGTGGGACAAAAGACTATTCCTACATTGTGCCACATCTTGGAAGGTGATATGGCCTATAATATCTTTCTGGCATGACCTTGGATCAAGGACATGAAGTGTGTCCCTTCGATAGCTCATCAGTGCCTAAAGTACACATTCAAAGGGCAGGTGCATGTAGTCCCGGCAGACTTAGAGCCCTTCAAGTATTGCAATGTAGTGTAGCTGATGTCGTAATCGACCCTTCCATAGACACATTTGTATTTTCAGTTGAATCCATCTAAACAAGGTTTGATTTTGCATGCATCACTGCTATTAAGTCCCTCAAATCCCCATCTAGGTCCATCTTCATCGTCTGGTCCTTCACCAACGATGCCACCTACGGTGGCCACATCGAAGGACAATGGGAAGAAACCCCTGGAAGAGGCACCGCCATCAGTCTCAGCCATCTCTACCAAGGATATGCCTAGCCGAGTGGAAGTCAAGATGCCTAGTTCACCCGACATGGAGTGGACTCAGGAAGAACTCCCATTACCTCCCCCTCAACCGCCAATGATCACCATTGAGATGGCCAATACGGGCCTGGGGGAGTACCTAGTGTGGAACATCATAGCAACACCCACACTTGAGTCCATGCAAGACATGGGGAGACCTCGCCTCCCCATCGGCACTATTGTTCCTCTAGGCTACCCGCCAAACCAGACAAATTTTGTATATGGGGGCCTCGATAATGGCGTTGAACCTTACTTGCAAGAGGAAGAAGATGAAGAACCATTTGCTGAGGATGTCAACTATTTGTCCAACCCAGACTTTGCTTTGAGATATCTTGGCCAATGTAATTGGCATGGATATGGGTTAGGTAGATATGAACAGGGAGTGCGCGTTCTTTTCCAACCAAGATATTAGATGCCATACGACAAATCAAGAGTAGGGTTCAACCACCCTTTGACCCTTGACATATTGGTAGAAAACATGCAAGGCCTAGGGATAGGCAACAAGGATGGGTTGTCATAAGATCCATATGCCAATCCTAACACAACGTACACATTGGGGGATTATCTACCATTGTTAACAACCAACCTTGTTGACTTCAACAACCCTTTCCCTTCGATCGAGAAAGGAGAAAGTTCGAGGACTCACCTACAAGAGGGAAATAGACAAGGTCAAGAAGGATCTTCAAAAGATGAGTCAGAGTATGAGGTAGCACCGTGGGACCCTTTCGAATCTAATAGCAATCATTCGCAAGTGACCCCCATGGATGATTATCAAGAAAGATTATTGGCAATGTTCCCCTTGAATGCTCCAATCGAGAAAGGGCCACCTCAAGAAAATCAGGTCCTCCCGTAGAGAGCAAAACAACCCCGATGGGACCAGATCAATTTTCTCGAGAAAGAGGAGCCTCACATATCGCAAACAACTATTGAAGCCAATGAAGGCCTATGGATCTCTGATAGCAATTATGAAGATGAGATAGAGATAGCATATCTTAATAATATGCGATAGCAGCAATACGCCATGGACATTGATGACATGTTTGAACAACTAAACATGGGGCCAAGGCATAGGTGGCACCTAAACCAAGCACAGTTGGACCAACTGCTTCACCCACTACTTTAGGTATACAGAGAGCACCTTCCACCCAGAGAACCCATAGAACCATCAGTGCCAAGGGTAGACCTCATCCTATTATCTACACATAGGGCTGATCCATTTGTGTCAATACCCCCAGAGCTAGATCCGAAGCACAATGATAACCAAGGACGTCCGAGTCACCACTCCCGCGGTAATGGAGACCAAAATCATTTCATCAACATGATATCCATTGACTTAACTACCCCCATCCACAATCCAGCCGATCCAAGATGGCCATTGTATCTAGACTTAGATGCTATAGACTGGGATCACGTTGACTCACCACCATCCCCATCAGAGTACTGGCCTTGCGATGAGATGCTTCATTTCACCCCAGGACCAACTTAGGATATCTTCCATGCTGAAGAGGAACCCGACATTCCAAACGTAGGTCTAAATTCAGTGAATGATATCCACCTAATCCCAACTCCACACTATTTGGAGGATGGGTCCCACATGTCAGTCGAAGAGATGACTGACGTAGACATCGGCTTTGATCCAATGAATTCACAAATCATCAAGTTGGGGGTAAGTCTATCCCCCGAAGAGAAAGCCAATTACATTGCCCTTCTCAAATAGAAGAAGGAGGTTTTTGCATGGTCCTACAAAGACATGCCGGGGCTAGACCCGTAGCTAGTCATGCATAATCTAACGCTTGATCCTACAGTCAAGCTAGTCAAGCAAAAACTACGTAAGATGCATCCAAAAGTAGCCTTAATGGTCAAATATGAGATACAAAAGTTGTTGGATGCACAATTTGTCATCTACGTGGATTACCCACCATGGTTGTCCAACATGGTACCCGTCAAGAAGCCTAATGGGAGGATTCACATATGCACCGATTTTTGAGATCTAAACAAAGCGAGTCCCAAGGACAATTTCTCCTTGCCTAGCATCGACGCATTGGTAGATGCTATAGTAGGCCATGAAATGCTTTCCCTCATGGATGGTTTCTTGGGATATAACCAAATTCGTATCAATCCCGATGATCAAATCAAAATGACGTTCACAATGCCTTGGGGAACATTTTTTTTAAGGTCATGCCCTTTGGCCTTAAAAACGTTGGTGCCACCTACCAACGCACTATGACATACACATTCCACGATCACATGCATAAAAATTTAGAAGATTATATGGATGATTTGTTGGCCAAATCTCTTTTGTGACCAGATCATCTCGATGACCTAAGCAAGATCCTTGATCGCCTCATCGAACATAAAATCAGACTAAACCCCAAGAAGTGTTTGGCATCACATATGGAAAACTCTTGGGTTTCATAGTCTCAAAACGAGTAATCAAGGTAGATCCAAACAAAGTCAAGGCAATCCTTGAAATGCTTCCCCCAACCACCATCAAGCAGCTTAGAAACTTGTAGGAAAAGGTCACGTCAATCAAGCGCTTCATAGCGCAACTATCTGACAAGTGCCAACCCATGAATAAATTATTACACAAGGGGGTAGCATTTCACTGGGATGACGAGTGCCAATCAGCCTTAGACGATATTAAATAATACTTGGCTTTGTCGCTAGTATTGGCACCACTTAGACCAGGGGTGTCATTCTATTTATACATCTCAGCTACTGAGATGGCACTGGGAACCATGCTAGCCAAGAAGAATGAACTACACAAAGAACAGGCTAATTACTATCTTAGCCGCACCCTGGTCAGTTATGAACTTAACTATGCATACGTAGAGAAGCTATGCTTAGCAGTGGTATTTGCCACCAAAAAGCTATGCCATTACATGTTGAGCAATACAAAGTATGTTGTGTCTAAGGATAATCCATTGTAGTACATGATGAGTCATACTTATCACAGTAGTCACATGACAAAATGGATCATGTTGTTGATGGAGTTTGAAATTGAATTCATAGGACAAAAGTCCATCAAACGTCAGGTCATCGCTGATCAACTAGCAAAGGCTCCTCTTGAAGACAATCAACCTCTGACCGTAGAGCTACCCAATGATGGGGTCTTCCATGTCTCAGAATTGCCAGATTCTGATGTGCCTAAGTCATAGGCTGACATAACCCTATTTTTTGATGGTTCTAAATGTGAGCAAGGGGGTGGCACAAGAATTGTATTCTTCACACCACAAGGGGCTCCAATGCCTCTATCATTTAAACTTGATTTCTCATGCACCAAAAAAAATGTCGAATACGAAGCCTTGCTCATAGGTCTTCAGATAGCAATCACCATGAACATCAAATGCTTGAACATATTTTGTGATTCGTTGTTAACTCTCAACCAAGTAAAAGGGGTATTCTAATGTAAATGCCCAGTTCTGTAGGCCTATAAAGCCCTTATGGACAAATTCCTGGTAAATCTTGAATGGTATGACATCGAGGCACTCCCTCGATCATCGAATAATTTTGTGGACACTATGGCCTCCTTGGGATCACTAATCCCGCAAGACCCTTCCAGTGAGATGACAACCATTCAAGTCAAAACACTATCACAATCCATGATGGAGCATGCAAGCTCTGACCTAACGCCAAGAATCCACTTGATCCAGATTGAACCATCTCAGGATAAGTTCTCTCGAATTTGTGATAGTCTAAATCACGCCAACTGGGGGTCCTTGTTCTCCCCGACCCCTCTTAATAGCAACACAATGCTATTTTTATAGGTCCGTTCTCGCTCAGATTTTGCTAGGGATGAACTTCAAGAGGGATTGGTAGTTCATACCATCAAGGTTTCTGATCAATAGGATTGGTACACACCCATAAGAGACTACCTCAAGCTAGGTAACCTCCCACTTGGATTGACGCATGCCACAAAAATATCATTCAAACAAAAAATAAAAAAACATATCTTGCTTGGAGACATTTTGTACCATCGAAGCTACGAAGGGATCCTCCTCCGTTTCTTGGACCAGTAGGAGTCTGCTTGGGCGATCACCCAAGTGCACGATGGTACATGCGATGGCCACTTTAGCGATATGGCCATCGCAAAGCGCATTCTCTGCATGGGCTATTATTGGCCATCTTTAGAGAGATATTGTTACACATATGTAAGGAAGTGCATGAAGTGTCAACACCATGCCAATTTGACACACGTACCTTCTTAGGCCTTGTAGTTGATCCAATTGGCTTGGCCATTTTCATAGTGGGGCTTAGATCTAATCGGAAAGATCTCCCCTACGTCGTCAGGCCATCACACATTTATCATAACGGCCATAGAGTACTTCACAAGTGGGTGGAAGCAATTCCACTTACCTCTATGATTGGAACCTGCATTGTGGAGTTTATTTTACATAACATCATGTCATTTTGGTATTCCATCCAAGATCATCTCGAATAATGGGATGTCATTTAAAAACAAAGATGTGCGTGCTTTGACAACAAAGTACAAAATTCAGCATAGTTTTTCAACACCCTATTATCCATAAGCAAATGGGAAAGCAGAGGCGTCAAACAAAATGATAGTTGCCATCCTTAAAAAGATAGTCGTAGATAGTAATAAGGATTGGCACATTTAAATACCACTTGCTCTTTGGGCTTATCACACTAGCATTCGGATGCCCACTAGGGCAACTCCATTTTTGTTGGTGTATGGATCTGAGGTAGTCATGCCTATCGAGTTGGAAATACCTTCCCTGTATATATCAATGCAATATTTCATCTATGATGACACTACATGGCAGGCCCAGTTAGACCAACTTACGTTACTCGATGAATGATGTGTCAATGCTCTCAAGAATTTACATATCTATCAAGAGCGACTTAAAAGCATACAACATGAAAGTTCACCTGAGGGTCTTTCATGTTGGTGAATTGGTCTTAAAATATAACCAACAAAATTATAACTTGCCGCCCCATCTAAAGGACAAGTTCGTGGAAAACTAGTTAGGTACCTATGTAATTGATAATAAAATCAGACCTAGAACATACCGGCTAGCCTCTCTTGATAGAATCAAGGAACTAGAACCCTTGAACATCAGTCATTTGAGGCCATTCCACATTTAGAGAGCCATAACCCACCCCAAAAGCTCCAAGGATTCCAAAAATCACTTGGTCAACCCCAAAAGCTCCAAGGATTCCCACAATCGCTTGGTCAACCCAAAAAATGCTCCAAGGTGCCCATAATGCCTTTGGTCAAACCAAAAGCACCAAGGATTCCCACAATCGCTTGGTCAACCCCAAAATTCCCCAAAGGTATCTATAAACCCTTTGGTCACCCCAAAAGCTCCAAGGATTCCCACAATCGCTTGGTCAAACCCTAAAATGCCCCAAAGGTGCCCATAATGCCTTTGGTCAAACCAAAAGCACCAAGGATTCCCACAATCACTTGGTCAACCCCCAAACACCCCAAAGGTGTCCATAAACCCTTTGGTCAAACCAAAAGCTCCAAGGGTTCCCACAATCACTTGGTCAAAAACAAATATTCAAAAACAAACCAAAACAAAAGATAATAAAAAATGACAAAAAAATTGCATCTCACTTCCATGCATACTCTTAGAAATCAAAAATATAATAAACTGCATTAGGCATCACATCCATACATGACATATTTGCTGGTCATACACGTCATAAGCACCATAGACTATAATTTCTAGGCAATTCCATCATTTTTTGCATTCAATACATTTTGTAAACACATCCATCTAGAATAACACCATCCGCATTTTTTTTTATCATAGTCAGTTGTCTCCTAATGTATTTAGGGTTTTTGTCATTCAGTTGTCTTTAGATTTCTAGCCAAAAATTGTACAAAGTTAGACTGATTTTTACAAATGTAGAGTTTTACTTGGATCACACCTTGTTACGTCACATCCCAACATAAGTTAAAATACATAAAAAGTTCCCAAGTTGTGTGAACGCAAGAGAAACCTACAAAGCAGTCTAGGGTACCATAGATGAAAGGTTAGCCTGTTCATCCCCCTATGCGAATGGTTCAAGAAAGCTGAGAATTGACAAAAGTACAAGCTATTCCCCATCCAATTCCCCACAATAAATAGTGGTTACAATCCACTATAAAAAAAAAACCCCAAACACCTTTGGTCCTCAAAGTCATAAGGATTTGTACTACACGCCCCTGACAAGGATGGGTAGTCATCCCCAAGGCCTAAAAGATCAATGCCATTACATAATCATATCCCCAATCACCTTTGGTCCCCAAAGTCGTAAGGATTCATACTACACGCCCATGATAAGGATGGGTAGTCATCCCCAAGGCCTAAAAGATCAATGCCATTACATAGTAACATCCCCAATCACCTTTGGTCCCCAAAGTCATAAGGATTCGTACTACACGTCCCTAAATAGGATGGGTAGTCATCCCCAAATCCAAAAGGGATCAATTCCATTCGCAAGCCAAAAACCTATGAGCTCAAATTTGAAACCTAAAATACAAAATCAAATAACAGTGGTTATCACCACTATTCAAACTCCTTGCTCAAAAAGAAAAACAAAAGAGAAAAATAAACAGTGATTTTCATCACTATGTATGCGAGCAAGTATCCCCACAAGTTGAGCAACCGAAAGATGCCTAAGCTTGAATCCTTGGAATTCTCAGCATTCAAAAAATCATCTAGGTGATCCTCATTACGGTTTTGGTGGACAGCCTACCTGGTAATGGTGGTATCCTAAATGCATGACGATATGTCTATCACATTAGCTTTGCATGTGAGCAGACCAATGTTTGCATGTGGATGAGCTAGCTTATGGTACCTTAGATTTTCCTGTGGATTAATCTTACTAAAATACAACAAAGGAGTTAGTGGAGCTAATTAGATGATCCTCAGTACAGGTTTGGTGGACAGCCTACCTGGCACTAGAGGTATCTTGACAAATACCACATAAACGAATTCAATCGCACACACAAGGATGTGAAATAACTTGGTCAAACTCAAGTCTGATTCGTACCTTGTTCAAAAGTCTTGTAAGATAACTATACAGTCTTGGCTAGTTAGTTAAAACATTTGAGTCTCAGAAAAACCTTAACTACATTCTAAAACAAATGTTGTACATGTCCATTCTTGCATCACCATCAAAAAATACAAAACAAACAAAAAATATTACACACGCAAAGTCATCACATAATACAAAAAGCCAGTGAATCCTATACAGTCTATGGTGCCATTGACAAGTTATCAACAAATCATTCCATCCATTCCATATGCATACATCATATAATTAGAAACATCACATTCATAATAACACATGCATACATCAACTAACTAAAATGTGCATAAAATTAAACCATAACAAGTGTATAAACACAAATAAATTCATGTATATATATCGTCAAAAAGGCCCTCAGGCTACAATAAAATGGTCCTCTAACCTCACAAAAAAAATAAAAAACTCAAAAACCCCCAAGCCTAGGGCATCGACCACCATTATCACGTAGGATCGGTGTGACTGGAACTACCCCCAGTGGTGTGGGTACTATGGGACCTCTTAGGATGGCTGCTGCCAACCCCTGCATCATGACCACTAGCGCTACCCTCACCCACACACCTGCGATACAAGTAAGCATACTGCTCAGTCTCACTGTCTCTCATTCGGTGTGAAGATCCACCTCCAGTCATCTCAGGTAACCACCCATCGAGGTGGATAATATCTACCTCCAAATCCATTCGATGCCAGACCAAATCCATCTCCCATCGAAGGTATGCAACCAATGCGTTATCGTGCTGTGCCAACTAAGTCCACAGGAGATCCCTCTCCTACGAAGCATCTGTGTCCCCATCCCATCTGTGGTATGCAGCAAATGTGTTCTCTCACTCCACCAACTAAGTCCGTAGGAGATACCTCTCCTATAGAACCTCCTCATGCTCCTCATCTCATCTCCACAGTAGATCCTCCAATCACACTATCTCAATGCGATACCTAGCCCCCATGTCCCCTGGAACTGCCTGATGCATGGGCATCTTCGGGATGGTGGGCTGCTTCGACACCCACTGCTTTGGAACATCATGTATATCCGGATGCTCTAAAACCCCTAGGTCATCCCTAGTCAAGTCGTCAACCTCTACCATATTTGCATCATCGAGTGGAGCTCCCCAACCATCCCTCGATGCCTTTGCATCCTCACCATCTGCTACCGCTGCATCCGTGCCTCCTAGAGGTCCCTCACCCCACCATCGCCGCATCGTCCACCATTGGTCATACTATGCAGTCACCCCGATGTTGTCCACATCAGGGACATCGATCACTGCATTTGAATCCTCACCCAACAGTTCAATGATCGACCAGGCTAGAGTCCTCATCACCCTGACACTGATAGATCAAAGGATCACCAAGAAATCCTTGGTGCACCCCAAACTGATGAGTCACTTAGATGTACAGGAAGTACTCCTGCTCGATCCTGTGCCACCCAATAATCCACCTCCCCCTGTGTGCCCATCGGAGCTACTCCCCAGCCTCAGGCCAAGCTGGACAATCCTGGTATGGACGCCAAAACACCTCCCCTAGAGTAAGACACAAGAAGGCATTGACATAGTGCCCTACGACACCTGCCCACCATCGACTTTGCCCCTACTCCTCTGACCTCTGCCACAGAGCCGCATACCCTATTTCCCTATCCACCATCTCTGCCCGAGTGGTCCATGGCAAACCCTGTGGCCACTCCACAACTATGTTCTGCCACACCCAACACTACAACAGGTAGCTGCATCCAATCCCCTTCCACCTTTGGTAGTAGACCTCGTACAACTCATCACAAAGCTACACTAGTAGTGTCTGACCCCACCTCATAATCAGGGGTGCCTTCGTCAGACACTCCACCAGTCTGAAAACTACCTCTAGTAGGTTCCAAGGGAACCTCACACCAGATGAGTCAAGCAATAGCATGTTGGAGATGAGGATATGAGTAGCGCATGCCTCACCCCCAACACACCCTTCTCCAGCCACCACCGCACCAAAATCCCACCAATCAAGTAGTCCCCCTCTGCTCTCTCCACCAGACTATCCACCCCCATATCTGCTCCATGCCCAAAGCACCGTGTCAGCACTGTCGTCCACTGATCATAAGGAGTAGTCCGAATGGGCAATCCATCTATCGAAATCTATAAAATCTGATAAACATCCTCAAGAGTCACTGTTATCTCCCCTATTGGGAGATGAAAGGTGTTGGTGTGGGGATCCCACAAATTGATCAGGGTAGTCAGATATGCCCGATACCCCACCACAAGCTCTAACCGAGTCACCTTCTTGAGCCCAAGGGCATCAAGCCACTCCCAGTATGCCATAGTCAGCACCTCCCGTGCATCCGAAAACACCATCGGCACACGGTACCGGATCTTCACCACCTACAAAACAAAAACAACACAAAAACATTAAAAACATGACAACCAAAAAAAAATGTACAACTAAAACATTTAAAAAATGTACAACATAAACATTTAATAAACTGTACAACACAAAAATTTAACAAACATACAACTAAAACATTTAACAAATAAAACAAAACATAAAAAACAAAAAAAAAAACAAAATACACAAATTCTTTAAGTAGGATTTCTTAATCTTAGTTTAACAAACCAAAATCAGTTAAAAAAAAACAAATTTACAGTTACCTAGGGTTCTTAACCTTAGTTTAAAACATAAAAAACAAAAAAAAAAAACAAAATACACAAATTCTTTAACTAGGGTTTCTTAATCTTAGTTTAACAAAAAAAAATCAGTTAAAAAAAACAAATTTACAGTTACCTAGGGTTCTTAACCTTAGTTTAAAACTGAAAAACAAAAACAAAATAAAAACACAAATTTTTTAACTAGGGTTTCTTAATCTTAGTTTAAAAAAAAACCAAACAAAATAAAACAGTTTAACCTAGGGTTTTCATCCTAGTCTAAACGAACAAAATACAAAAACAAAATAAAATAGTTTAACCTAGGGTTTTCATCCTAGTCTAAACGAACAAAATACAAAAACAAAATAAAACAGTTTAACCTAGGGTTTTCATCCTAGTCTAAATGAACAAAATACAAAAACAAAATAAAACAGTTTAACCTAGGGTTTTCATTCTAGTCTAAACGAAAAAATGAAATATCAAGTAAATTACGGCTTTTGAAAATAAAAACAAGCAAAATAAAGAGAAGGAGCACTCACGGGTCTCACCTCAGCTTCACCACTAGATGATCCAGCCTGTGAACTCATTGTGTCCATAAAAATCCGATAGCGCTCCACTACGCAAACTCGACCTCCTCCTCCTCACAGCTCCAAATCGCCAGAAAAAACAAATGCAAATGAGCCCAAAACCTAGTTTTGGCCCTTAAATAGGCTTTTAGGCCTGTAATCGTTCCACCCTGGGATGAGCACTCTAGTTAGTGCTTGTACCACCCTGGGATGATTACTAAACTGGTATTCATCCCACCCTGGGACGATTACAGAGAAAGAAAATAAAAAACAACAAAAATTGCATCCAAAATGCACCAAAAACAACAATAAAATTGCCGAGCAAAGGCACCTTTGTGCCTGCACTTCAAGGCCTCCAAAACTGATGTTGGGGTCACAAATCCTCACTATCCTACTCCCTAAGAAGGCTACCATAGCCGGACCACTCCACAGGAGGACGAATTTTCAAGAATTTCATCCCCAAATGACGTCACAAAAGGGTCCAAACCCACCCAAAAATAGCAATAAAATTGCCAAACAAATGCGCCTATGTGCCTGACATTATTGGCATGCAAAACCAACGTTAGTGCCAAAAATTATAAATATTCTACTCCCTAAGAAGGCTACCATAGCCGGACCGCTCCATAGGAGGACGGATTTTTGACAATTTCAGCTCCAAAATGCATCACAAAAAGGGTTAAAACCCACCAAAAATAGGTCAAATTGTTCAAAAATTGCATAAGCATTCAACGAAACACAACTGAAGGCACCCTTACAAAAGTCATCTTGGGTCAATCAACTCGTCGCTTTTCTCATGTCGGTAATTCCCTCATTGATTCGTCGCTTGAGTGGGTAGTCACACTTAGTCACCAATCAACAAACACACACTCAATCAAGGAAATGGCATGCATTCAAAGAATCATTGACAAAGACAATCACGCTCTTGCTTGGGGCAGCAAACAAGCAATAATCACAATTTGATCAAATACTTGGAATTTTAGAATCATGAACTCAAGGTTCCCATAGACAAAAGGTTGCACCCTTTGCCTATTCATGACTGAACAATGTCCAAGATCAAGTAACACCTCACCGAAAAAGGTTAACACTTGAGTTAAGCTCCTTAGCTCGTTAGAAGCAAGGATTCAAGAATGCGTGCCTTCCAGACTTGGGGTATCAAAATTTGGTTAGGTTACTAAGAAACCCTAATCATTAGTGCTTTGGTTATATATTTTTGCTTAGCACTGCGCCACGCACAACGCATCCCAAAAAGGGGCATATGTAGACACCAAAACAACACCAATATGATTATGTGACGACAAGCACTGATCGATTGACATACATAGCCCCTAGGGCAGCCCCCAGAGGTTAAACAGTCATCCTAACCACTCCCACAATAGTTTTGGAAGGTCAGAGATCAATTTGGCACCTTTCAGGCACTCTGCTCCCTACTCGTTCCACCTTGGGATGATTACAAACTGGTATTCGTCCCACCCTAGGACAATTAGCAGCATTTGCTCCAAGGTGGGGTGAATAGCAGGTTTGATGGGAAAAATGTCAAACCTTGATAAATGGCAGCTCAAATCCACCACTCAACTCCACATTCAATGCATGAGAGTGCGAGTGAACATTTTTGAGCTCAAAGAGGCAGTCATGGAGCCCTTAATCAGGGATGAATCTTCTCTCCCTTGACAAGGCATGCTGGCCAAGTGGCGCCTCTGCATGCTCATTCACAAGAGACCCTCAGGTCTATAAAATGGTGAGTCTTCTCACCCCAAAAAAGGACAAATTAGGAGCATTTGGAGCAATGGAGTGCTACCGAATTACGTCCTCACCCATCGCTTGTGCTTCTTACATCCTTGATCTCTCTTTTGGAAGGGAGGTTATTGGGCGATTATTGGAAGCGCAATACAGACCCAAACCCGAACATTTGGCCACAATACCCCACCCAATTTGTTGACACAACCCCCTAGGAGGTTTTGGACTCATCCCAAGTGGATTGGTGTCAAAACCAAGCCCCAAATGGTGGGCGTCCTGCCCCCAAGCGCCCCCCACACTACTGCAGTCCTAATCGCCCCACCCTAGAGCGATTAGAAATCTGTAGCAAATTTCTTTACTATTTCATTTACATTTCATTTTAGGTCACTGTTGGAACAAAATCTGCCTTTGGTTAATAGTGTTGCGCCTTAGACTTTGCCAACATTGAATAGACAGATCTTGCTTGAGATCATTTTTCTAGTCTTCAGAGAAGGCTGGTTCCTTTGAGTTTTTTAGAGAAAATGGGAAAAAGAGATAAGGAAAATATAGCCTAAGTTAGAACTTAAATATGGTGTAGATTAGACAACAACAAAGACAAATTTACTTACTTATATCCAAAGCATTTAAAACACATTTCCATGTAGAAATTATATAATTCCAGATATGATTTCTGATATTTCATCTAACATGTGTATATATTAGATTCTTATTCCAGCAATATGATTTATGTATTGCGAAAGTTCAAATATAAGAACAGACTCAATTTACAATTCAATATTGTAAGCAGAAATAAAGAGCATTAATACATACACTTGCACAATATGAACTAGAAGTCAATGGGAGATGCGATTTTATTGCTTGTATTCGAAGTACGTACATTCAGTCTTGTAAACGTCTAAGAGCCAACCCTTTTTCTAGAGTCGCTCACCCCTATATATACCCTAAAAGAGTATCTTTTTCTAAGTACATCTTACTTATTTTACAAGCAATCATCTGTAGTTTCTAATAATACACAACGAATTTCTCGCAGATTGGATAGATTTCCTTCTACCTAATTTTAGATGAGCATGTTATTCTGCAATTATCCAGTGGACCTACCAGGTTATAATCAACTGACCATTCTTCAAAAATTGGCACCTGATGTCAGTGCATGTCCCCAGTTGCCAAAAATATACTTTATTCCTTTATAGCTTGCGTGTCGCAAAATCGCGACATTCTTTCCTTGCTTTGCTCTTTTGCTGCCTCCCGCCACGAAAATGAGACATGTCGCAAAATCATGACATTATTTCCTTGCTTTACTTTTTTTCCGCCTCCAACTGTGAAAATGAGACATGTCGTGAAATTGCGACATTCATCTCTTTTTTTGCTCTTTTGCTGCTTCCAGCCGCAAAAATGAGACATGTCGCGAAATCGTGAAATTCGTCTCTTACTTTGCTATTTTGCTACCTCCCATCACGAAAAAGAGACATGTCACGAAATCGTGACATTCTTTCCTTACTTTGCTTTTCTGTCGTTTCCAATCGCGAAAATGAGACATGTCACGAAATCGCGACATTTCTATGTCTTCAGCTCTTCTACCGCTTCCAGCCGCGAAAATGAGACATGTCGCAAAATCGTGACATTCTTTCCTTGCTTTGCTTTTCTGCCGCTTCCAGCTGTGAAAATGAGACATGTCGCAAAATCATGACATTTGTCTCTTGCTTTGCTCTTCAGCTGCCTCCCGTCGCGAAAATGAGACATGTCACGAAATCGCGACATTTCTATGTCTTCAGCTTGATTCTTCTTCTTGCATCGTGAAAATGCGACATGTCGCGAAATCATGACACTTCTACCTCTTTGCTCCCTTTTTTTGCTCTTAGCCACAAAAATACAACATGTCATGATATCGTGACACTTTTTCCCTTTTGGCCGCGATAAAGCAACATGTCGCGATATCGCGACACATTTTACCCTTTGGCCGTGACAAAGCAACATGTCATGATATCGTGACAGTTTTTATCTTTTAGCAGTGACAATGCAACATGTCATGATATTGCGACACTTATTCTCTTTTGGCAGCGACAATGCAACATGTCACGATATTGTGACACTTTTTCTCTTTTGGCCGCGACAAAGCAACATGCACGATATCGTGACACTTTTTCCCTTTTGGCCACAACAAAGCAACATGTCGCAATATCGCGACACTTTTTCCTTTTTGGCCGCGACAAAGCAACATGTCGCAATATCACGACACTTTTGCCCTTTTTTTTTCTATTTGCTTTGGACCGCAAAAATGCAACATGTCGCGATATGATGACACTTTTTCCTCCTTGCGGTGTTTTGCATTTTCTTTGATCTTTAGCATATGGGCCACTTTGGTCTTCTTGGAAAATATGCAAAAAAGAGCATCAGATTTTTTTCTATAGTTAGTCACTTTTTTTACTAACATTCTTGGCACCTTCCGGGGGAATTTTTGCTTACAAAAAATTCGAACCAGGCCTTTATCCATTGGGAAACAGAGTCAACAACGCAGTTGTAAAAAGAATCTTTCAGAGAAAGACAAAGAACATAGGAAAATGCACTTAGATCAAATGTGAACATTACCTCACCAAAACTCCCTTTATACCTTAGTATCTCTATTCAAAAAAAATGTCGACTTCTGATTGGCTGCGACTGAATTTTTTTTTTGTTAAGGCCGAAAAACGGTAATATTTACAAACATTGTTTGAATATACTTATATTATATTGTACATATAATTCCTTTTCTTCTTTCTCAATAGAAATATAACTTTAGGTGAAATGCATTCACCATGATGGGAAGAACCAAACCATCTTGATCTGTCAACTCGAAAGCATTGAACTATTTCTCTGAAACAATTTCAAATGGTCCTTCCCAGAAAGCATCGAATTTATCATGGTTACCTGGATTAGCTTTCTTTACATTCCATTTCAAAACCAAGTCTCCCACTCCAATTTTTTTGGCAGTTGTCCTTTTGTTGAACCATCCTTTAGTATCTGCCATATGCTTCTGATTGTGATTGTATGATTGCTGTCTTTGTTCTTCTAACTGTAAGAGCTGCATAATTCTTGCAACTGTGTGTAGCATTTGGTCAATCTGAGTTAGCAGGTAATGATCTTTGAGTGATGCTCTATTCAGATTTTTGAAATCTATACACAATCTGATATCTCCATTTTTCTTCCTGACTAGTACCAAGTTTGCTACCTAGGTGGAGTTTTTAACAGGGTATACTATTTTAGCTCTAAGGAGTTTTAGCAGTTCTTGTTTCATCAAAGATTCTATCTTCGGATTCAATGGTCTTTGCTTTTGCCTAAAAGGCTTAGCTCCTTCTTTTGATTCTATGGTATGTTGAATAACATCCTAATTGTACACTTTTAGATCACTATACACCCAAGCTATGATGTCAGGGAATTTTTTACACAATTCTCTGATCTGGTTCACTTCCTCTTCTGTACAATTGATTCCAACCTTAATCATTTTACCTGGCTCCAACTCTACATATTTATATCTTCGTTTATCAACCTTGATTTTTCGGTCAACTGCTCTATCATTGTTATCAAACAAGCTTTTAAGGGTGATGAGACCCTTAGGAATATGATTGTTTTTTAACTGAATAATATCCTCTTCCTCTTCATCTTGCAGATCCTGATTGGCTGAGCAATTCATTTCATGGATTAAGAAATCAAGTATCTGTTCATCATTTTCAAAAACTTGCCAAAAATTATTTTTATCAGGCACTGAAGTCCTGTATATAAGTCTAACAGTTTTAGACTTTTGAATAACATTACTTACAGGACAAAAATTGGCTCCTACTGAAGCTAACAAATCTGCGTGGGTATTCTGTTCTCTAGGGATAAATTTTATATTTAGGGCCTCAAAGGCCTCTAAGAGATCCCACATTTTGTTCTTGTAAGCCTTCAAATAATCTTGTTTACTTATAATTTTTTTGGTGACTTGATTCACAATAAGTTCTAGATCTCCATAGATGAGTAACTGTTTGATTCCCAATTTCTCAGCCTTTCTTAGCCCTAAGCATAGGGTCTCATATTTTGCTGCGTTATTGGAGCAACTCCAAGCCAACCTGTAAGAGAAATCCTTTTCCTCTCTGATGGGAGAAATCAAAATTATTCCGGCACCAGCTCCATTCTTACACCTAGCCCCATCAAAGAAAAGCTTCCATAATTGATTCATAGAACCATCCTTTTCTAGGGAGGGTATCAATTTTCTTTTTGGTTTCTCAATAGAATAGTTTCCTATTTCTGTTTCTATCATGGCATTAAAATTATGTAGAGAAAAATCATCCTCAGCTTGGAGCTCTTCTAATGTCTCTTCCATTAGATATTCTTCTATTGTTTCTTCAGTCATCATATTTACATGGTCAGTTTCACCAATATTTTCTACATGAAACGCAGATGGTTTCTCATTAAAAATATTGAACCTTCTACCTTTGAAAGGTATCTCCAAATGAGAATAATCTAAGGATAAGTATCCTCCTATCTTTGCTATGAACTCTCTGGATAGACACATACCAAAATAGGACTCCAATTCTATGACTACTACCTCTTGTATGACTGTCATCTGAGGCATTTTATGCAGTCGTATGGGAATATCCTTTATCACTCCTATAGTTTTTATTGGAGTACCATCTAACTTTAGGATTCCTGCGTTGCTCTTAGTGTACTCCATTCCCATAATATCACATAATGCTTTGGGTATCACAGTGGTAGCAGCGCCTAAATCTATCATGTAGTTGTGGAAAACCCATCCTTCCATTTGAAGGGACAAATAGAAGGATTGCGGCCTATTCTTACCAGTGGTAGACGTCAAGTTCGTTAGAACCATCTTTGAAGATGATGCAGTCCCACCTCCATTTTTCATTGTTCTTAGGGATTCTTGTAGGAGATCGATTTGACCTGGGATTTGAAGAGCATCATACATACTTGCCTTAGAAGGAGTCTTTTTCATTTCCTCTACTATACTTAATGTAGGTGAATCAACTATTCGTTCTCTTTCTTTGGCAAAATTTTCACATTTATTTTTGTATCCCTGGGTAGCTTCAGTTCTTTGCCCTTTTGTCAGCGATAGGAATCTCAACCTTTCCCTATCCTATTCTTGGGTTTCATTTTCCCCTTGAGGAATAAATTCTTTGTGTGTTTCTTGCCCTTGAATTTTGGCTAGAAACTGATATTTTCTTTCCTGAGGGAGGCTTCCCTTAGGAGTTTCTTTGGGAACTTCCTTGGGAGTAGGGGAAACATTCAATGGTTGAAGCTCTTTAGGGTTTGCTTGCAATGGTTTCTTACCTGATCTTGTCAAAACTAAAACTTTTTCTACTGTAGGCATCATGAAGTTGTGGTCCTAATCTCTAATTATATTTACATGGCCTTTCATTTTTTCTTTACTCTTTTCAACTGCTATACTTTGTACATAATTCTGGTGTATCATACACGAACTTTCCCCATGTGGATCGTTACATGTAGTACACCAAAAGTTAGAATCAATGGGAGGCTCCTCGGCCTCAACTATCTCATTTGTATATACCGTGCTCGGTCTCTATTGTACCCTATTGCTTGATTGTGTTGCATCTCCTATTACCTGAGGGAACCTCCTTGGTAGAAAATTCCTTTCAACCTCTCTCTTTTTCATGGATGCCATTTCATTTGACAATGTCTTCATTGTATCAATTATGGTCGTGTATTGATCACTGGGGGGAGCTGATGCAATGGGTGTAGCTGGTAATGCAAGGAATGTAGGAGGTGCGGCTATAGCTGGGAGGGCCTGCGTTGATGGGAGTACAGGTAGTTTAGAAATTGATGCTTGGGAAAGCTCTGGTAAAATTAGCAATAGGATTTTTGATGGATATCTTTTTGTAGCAATGAGATCAACTTATCCCCTTGCTGCCTCTACATAGATCCCAAGAAAAGTGGTTACACGGGATTACCTTATTATCATACTGAGATCTGAATCAAAAGCCCTTAAATAATAGCATATAGTTTGTTCTTCCATGGGCTTTAGGCCTTGCGGTACTCTATCATGAGTTCTGGTAAATCTGATGTTGAAATCTTAGATTTCTTCTTGTGGATGCCTCTCAATGACAGTGAATTGATTCAGCAATGTGAAAGGATCTGCATGTATATTAAATTCATCGACTAGACGATCGACAAGTACTGCCCAAGAAGTAATGGATCTAGTGGGAAGCGCTTTGTACCAATAGAGCATATTTTCTTTCAAATATATAATCAAAAATCTGACCATTACATCTTCCTGAGTGATGTTGTAAATAGATGCTAGTTTTGATACATCTAAACAGTGCTCATTTGCTGTTTTGCCTATTTCGTCAAAGGTCGGTAATGCTTTTAGTGCATCTTGTGGAATTTGGTGGTGTGTTCCCAAGTTCAAAGGGCCAGTCTAATTCCACACAAGATGCATTGGGGCAGGGGCGGTTGCCATGATTGCTAAAGGAGTTACAACCGCTATGGGATTGCTTGCAGATGCTCCTACAGTGGGTGTTAAAGAGGTGCTAATGGTGCCACACATATTTGATAGTGCGGTTAGCACAGGGTGCGCTTTTAGGCTTCCGATATGTAGTTCAAAGAACTCGATAGGTTCTTCAGAGTTTCTAGCTCAGGATCTGGTTATCATATGGCTATATAACCAGAAGGTTTTTAGACAAGGTCTTCCTTTTATGGTCTAAATTGCAATGGAGTCGCCAGGTGGTTTTTCTTGAGATTTTTAAACAAAAAGGCTCTTAAGGTAAAACACCAAAACTTATACAATATTGTGGGATTGCTGGTCCCACCGGGCATGCCAAAAACTGTTGGAACAAAATCTTCCTTTGGTTAATAGTGTTGTGCCTTAGACTTTGCCAACATTGAATAGACAGATCTTGCTTGAGATCATCTGTCTAGTCTCTAGATAAGGCTGGTTCCTTTGAGTTTTTTAGAGAAAAGGGGAACAAGAGATAATGGAAATATAGCCTAAGCTAGAACTTTTATATGGTGTAGATTAGACAACAACAAAGACAAATTTATTTACTTCTATCCAAAGCATTTAAAACACATTTCCATGCAAAAATTATATAATTCCAGATATGATTTCTGATATTTCATCTAACATGTGTATATATTAGATTCTTATTCTAGCAATATGATTTATATATTGCAAAAGTTTAGATATAATAACAGACTCAATTTACAATTCAATATTGTAAGCAGAAATAAAGAACATTAATACATACACTTGCACAATATGAACCAGAAGCCAATGGGAGATGTGATTTTATTGCTTGTATTTGAAGTACGCACATTCAGTCTTGTAAACGTCCAAGAGCTGACCCTTTTTCTGGAATTGCTCACCCCTATATATACCCTAAAAGAGTATATTTTTCTAAGTACATCTTACTTATTTTACAAGCAATCATCTGCAGTTTCTAATAATACACAATGGATTTCTTGTAGATTGGATAGATTTCCTTCTGGCTAATTTTAGATGAGCCTGTTATTCTGCAATCATCCAGCGGACCTATCCGGTTATAATCAACATACCATTCTTCAAAAATTGGCACCTAATGTCAGTGCATGTCCCTAGTTGCCAAAAATATACTCTATTCCTTTACAACTGGCATGTCACGAAATCGTGACATTATTTCCTTGCTTTGCTCTTTTGCTGCCTCCCACTACGAAAATGAGACATTTCGTGAAATCACAACATTCTTTCCTTACTTTGCTTTTTTTCTGCCTCCAACCGCAAAAATGAGACATGTTGCAAAATTGCGACATTAGTCTCTTGTTTTGCTCTTCTGCCGCTTCCAGCCACAAAAATGAGACATGTCATGAAATGGTGACATTTGTCTCTTACTTTGCTCTTTTGTTGCCTCGCACCGTGAAAAAGAGACATATCGTGAAATCGCGACATTCTTTCCTTGCTTTGCTTTTCTGCCGCTTCCAGTCACGAAAATGAGACATGTCATGAAATCACAACATTTCTATGTATTCAGCTCTTTTACCGCTTCCAATCGTGAAAATGAGAGCGAAATCATGACATTATTTCCTTGCTTTGATTTTCTACCGCTTCCAGCCACAAAAATGAGACATGTCACGAAATCGTGACATTTATCTCATGCTTGGCTCTTCAGCTGCCTCCTGCCATGAAAATGAGACATGTCACGAAATCGTGACATTTCTATGTCTTCAGCTTGATTCTTCTTCTTGCATCGGGAAAAAGTGACATGTCACAAAATCATGACACTTCTACCTCTTTGATCCCTTTTGTTGCTCTTATCCACGAAAATACATGTCGTGATATCGCGACACTTTTTCCCTTTTGGCTGCGACAATGCAACATGTTGTGATATCGCGACAATTTTTCCCCTTTGGCCGTGACAAAGCAACATGTCGCGACAGTTTTTCTCTTTTGGTAGTGACAATGCAACATGTCATGATATCGTGACACTTTTTCTCTTTTGGCAATGACAATGCAACATGTCACAATATCATGACACTTTTTCTCTTTTGGCCGCGACAAAGCAACATGTCATGATATCGTGACACTTTTTCCCTTTTGGCCGTGACAAAGCAACATGTCACGATATCGCGAAACTTTTTCCCTTTTGGCCGTGACAAAGCAACATGTCCCGATATCATGACACTTTTGCCCTTTTATTTTTCTCTTTGCTTTGGACCACGAAAATGCAACATGTCGCGATATCGCGACACTTTTTCCTCGTGTTGTTTTGCATTTTCTTTGATCTTTATCATATGGGCCACTTTGGACTTCTTGGAAAATATGTAAAAAGGAGCATCAAATGTTTTTCTATAGTTAGTCACTTTTTTGACTAACAGTCATTCATATAGGCTGCCATTCAAATTTCATGTCATTCTAATGAATATTGGCTGTGTTTTCAGTGTTTTCCATTTTCACTAACATATAGGAAGCATCATCGGATACAGGACGATCGAGGTAGAATTTGCAAAATCGGACCTTCTGGGTTGTCTCAAAATTCCTCTTTTTGCCTAACCCCAACTTTTTAGGTGTTTTTGAGGCCCATGGATGGGACATTTAGGAGGTCACTTTCAGACGTCTTGTGACAGTCCTAATCATCCCACCCCAGAGCGATTAGAAATTCGTGGTAGATTTCTCGATTGTTCCCTTTGCAGTGTGTTCTTGGTAATGTTTTCATGCCTTTATCCAAATTTCAGCTCATTTTGATATGTTTTTATTATAGTTTTAATTATTTTATGCAAGCATTAACTGGAGGCCTTGGGGATCGCATGTTCCCCTCCATCCGTAGGTGCTTTTAATCGTTTGCTATTTTTTTGAATGCAGTATCTTTACACCGAAGGGGCAGCAAGGAAGCACAGATGCATTCATGCAAGTGGTGATGACGTTTGGCCTACCCATTTCACATGTGGGCATGTGAAAGAAAGCATACCATCAGTGGTGTGACAAAAATATGTTTAACGCTTCTAGCCCCTGAAAATTGAGGAGACTTATTGTAACCTAATCTCGAGAAAATTAATAAAATAAAGGGCTGCACTTTACATTTGCTTTACATCTCGTTTCATTTCGCTTGTTTTTCCCTTTTCATGTATTTTCGTTCGTAGGACTTAGCGTTACGTTTTGCTTTTTTTTGCATCTCACCTGGTACGCCATTTTGCTTCCGTATCCTCATGCTTTCACTTCCACAATTGAAAAATTTAATAGATATTGTATCTCTAGATATTATATAATCCTTATTCCTTCTGCTATAATTTGCTTTTTCATCACTGGATGACTCAACACTTGATTCTGATTTCTTACCCTTTGTCTTCTTAATTGCTTTGAATGTTGCTTCCTTCTAGGGAATAGGATATTTTGTTCTTATCTCAAATGTTGTGATCATACCAAGCAACATATCTCTTATAAAATTATCACCATCCATTGACACTTCTATAGCAAAAATATTTTTACTGAATCTCTTTGGAAGAGTTCTTAAGACTTTATCACACACATCAGATTCATCAATCTTCATCCCAAGTCCTTTCATAGCATTAACAACCTCATCAATTTTAAGTAGATAAGTACTAATGTTTTCCTCATCGTTCATTCTTAATTATTCAAATTGTCCTTTGAGATTTTACATCTTTGATTTCTTGACACTTTTATCTCCTTCATAAATATTTTGTAATTTATCCCACATATCTTTTGTAGTTTGACAATGCATAACTTTCATAAATTTTGTTCTATGCAAACCTCTCAAAAGTGCATTCATTGCTTTTGAATTGTAATTATGTAAGAGCTTACCTTCCTTATCTATAGGAGGATTAATTAAGGGATCGTATCCAAATTCAACTACTTCCCAAATTTTATTTCCAAGAACCATCAGGTAGATATTCATTCTCAAAATCCAATATATATAGTCACTTCCATCAAAACTTGGTGTTGAATTATCTGTGGACACATTCTTAGAATCCATTATGTTCTTCTTAGCTTTTCCTTCAATTTGTTAAACTCTTTTGAATAAACCTGCTCTGATACCAATTTAAGAACACAAGCTTATACTGAGAGGGGGGTGAACAATATAAGACCATATTTTACTTTTTCTTTTTCAATCAATATTATACAATGTAAAAATCACAATATCAATAGCAGTAATTAAATTAATGTATAAATCACCACACACAATAGAGACACTAGTTTAATGTGGTTCACCCAATGTGGGTTACATCCACAGAGAGAATCTTTCACTAAAATTTTCTCAATCAATCTCTTTGGAATCCTTTCCCTATTACAATATTTATGGACCTCTATCCAAAGGAGACACTAATCCCCTAAATAAAGTTCATCAATCTCTATCCATAGGAGAACTTCTTCTCTACTCTAGTTGGTGATATTTTTGAAGACAACTGCCTCCACTACACTAGCTGATGGATATCTCTCCACTAAAGACTGTTGTACTCACTCATAAGACCTGTCCTCACTACCTTGGCTGATGGATATCTATCCACTGGAGACTTTTGTCTTCTCTACTCTGGCATTTCCAAAGCTCTATCATAAATATACACTAAAAATAGTCCTTCGGTCTAGTACAAATTTGCTCAATCTCTATATTTGGTCTAGTACAAATCTATCCTTAAATCTATATCAAAACTCTGCTCAACAATTCCACTCAAAACTTATTCAAATCTACTCAAAAATTCCACTTAGAACTTGATCAAATATGCTCAACAAGTCCACTCAAAACTTTCTCAAATATTCTCAACAAGTCCACTCAAAACTTGCTCAAATCTGCTCAACAATTCCACTCAAAACTTGCTCAAATCTACTCAACAAGTCCACTCAAAACTTGCTAAAAATCTGCTCAACAAGTCCACTCATAACTTGCTCAAATCTTCTCAACAATTCCACTCATAAGTTTTCCAATCTGCTCAACAAGTCCACTCAAAACTTTTTTAATATGTTCAACAAGTCCACTCAGAACTTGTCCAATCTTCTCAACAAGTCGACTCATAACTTGTCCAATCTACTCAACAAGTCCACTCAAAACTTGTCCAATCTGATCAACAAGTCCATTCAAAACTTGTCTAATCTACACACGAAGTCCACAAGTCTTCTCAAATACTTTCAATCACTTTCTTAGAAACATAAGGAGAATTGTTAGAGACTCAATATGCTTCAACTCAAATGCTCAATTACTTTCTCAACTCAATTCAGAATATAGAATAGTTTATTTTATGGAACTTGAACAATCACTTCACACATCCACGTGACTAGGCTCAATCAACTCTACTAAAAAAATCACTCAATGAGATAATACTTTCTTACAAACCCTAGTCCAAGAATATGATCACTTACTCAAAACTTTTCCAACAATGCTCAACAACCAATCTCTCATAAAAATGATACTCATGTTCTTTTCAAACCCTAGTTCAAGTTCTTCACTCATCAATGGCTTCAACAACAATGCTTATAAAAAACTCTCACATAACAATGATACTCATATTCTTTTCAAACCCTAGTTCAAGTTCTTCACTCATCAATGGCTTTAACAATAATTCTTATAAAATATGGTTTTAACCACACTTCTTTATTATAGAAAACCTTGAAGTAATCACTCAACACACTCAATAGGAAACCCTAATCAATTCATTTTAACTCCAAACTTATTTTCCATAAAACCAAACAATCAATTCAACTATGTAAGAATATGCTCATACCTTTTTCTTGATTGGAGGATGTCTTCAAAAATTGCCTTTAGGAATATCTTCTTATTTACCAAGTGCCAAGGGTTAAATAACAAGTTTATACTTCACAAAATACAAGAATAGATTAATTTCATAATACAACTTATATCTCATTCTCAATAGCAATATTTGACAATTATATCTTCATAGAAATTTCCTGTTCAATTTTTCTATTTCACAAAATTGATATTCCAACTTAATTTCTATATCTTAAGGCAAAATAATATTTATGTTAATAAAGAAGCTATTTACCACTTAGGTAAATAAATTAATATCACCTTATAACTCCCTAACCTTAGCACAATTAATCAAATTTCACATACACCCCTAAAAACTTAGCATAATATAAAAATACCACAAGTATTCCCTTATTTCTCCTAAACCTTAGTATTATGTAAAAATAAAAAATTAAATTATAAAAACCTTTGGTGAATCTCCCTTCTGCAAATTTTAGAGTTTTGAACCCGCGTCTTCTCCACAACTGGCGCCTTAGCTACGACAATCTAGCTATGTGAGCTAAGCACTCCATGTGCTTAGCTTAAGCCCTAAGCTTGCTTAAGCGTTCTCACAAAGGCTTCAAAGCCTTTGCCTTCTTCTATGTCTAGCACCAAGTTAGACTGTGAGCGCTTCTCCCTTTGCGATGTCCCTTGCTTCGAACCATGCACTACCTCGATCACGATGATCCACCCTTATTACAATGCACTATCCTGTTTCAGCAATGCACCATTGACAAATTTTGGAGGCTTCAAATTTTTGCTTTTGTTTGAATTCAAATTTTGATTTCTTCCCCAAGGTTTGTCCTAGGGTTTAAATACCCTTCATTTGATTTGTATACAACATTGGTGGATGATTCTATTTGATGACGTCGACTTGTATAAATTATAATTTATAATTAATTTAAATTCAAAAGAATTTAAATATTAAAAATTTAATTTATAAACTTTAGACTTTAATAAAAATTAAAGCCCTCATTGAGTTAATATCAAATTGTCATTTGCACTTCACTAGGTTGATGAAAAATAATTTTTCCACCTTGGTTCTAATAAAAACCTTAATTATGCCATCACAATATTAGATAACTATCATTATGGTTTTAATAAAAAAACTTTTAATGTGCCATCATGGTTTTAACAAAAACCCTTATAAAAATATATTTGGATAACTTTTCTCCATATATTTGCATTTCTTCCTAGTGTTAATGATGATGTACTCCATGGTGTTAATGATAGCTTCATGTATTCACTTTGTTATCAATGACAAATTTTCACCTTAACATCAATGACAACCAAATGAGTTCAAAATGTCCAACAAACTAGCCTATCGTGAAGACAAGTACTCGAGGTTAGGAAAAATTTTATGGAGTATTTTAAATTTATAAAAGTAAGTTTCTCCTCAAATATTTGGAAACTCAAAGGAATTCCATCAAAGATGAGCAATGAGTAATTGTAAAAAGTTAGAAACTTTAGGACCAAAGAACCTTTTTGTGATTGGCTTCATATAGGTGAAGGTCAAATAATATTCAAGAGAGGATGGTGAGGCCCAAGAATCTCCCTAAAAATCAATGGAATACCATCCCCCACCACCAATCAAGGCCTTTATGCACATCTTCCTGACTACCAACTATGATGGAGCAAAAAAAAGACCCCATCAAAAAAGTTTGGGATTTCAAGAAATTATTATCACTGCCAAGATACTTAGCCTTCACAATCTTAACCCAACTGACATTGTCATCCTGAAATAATTTTTAATATATTTTTGCAATCAAGGCTCTGTTCAACGTTCTCAGCCTTCTCAAATCTAAGCCTCTTTATCTCTTACTGTAGACTTGATCCCATGCCACCAGGTCGAATATCTTCTTATCTTCAGACCCTGACCACAACAAGGATCACTGTATTTGGACTGACTTATTGATAACTTTCATCAAAATCTTGAATAATTAGAGGAAGTACATCGGGATGCTTTTTAAAGTGGATTTGACCAAAATATTCCCTTCTTGACTTAAAAGGGCACCTTTCCACCCCGCTAACTTCTTTTGAACTCTTTCAACTACTGAATCCCACAATGATGGTTTTGATGCACCCTTGAACAATGGCATCCCAAGGTAAACCAAGGGAAGGGAACCAATGCTGCACCCTAGAATATTTGCTATCTTCCTCTACCTATCAACCAAGGTGTGAAAGAAAAATAATAATATTTTTTTTGAAATTCACCTTCTAACCTGCAACATTCTCAAAATATACCAAAATTGATTTAACTACTTTAGCTTGAGGGATTGATGCCATGAAGAAAATAAGAGTGTCATTAGTGAATTGATGATGGGATATGGGATATATTGATTGGGCTATCTTAAAATCTTGAATTACCTAATTAGCTTTGATGGACCTTCTCAATGCCTCATCCATAATAATAAAAAGGTATGGCAATAAAGGATATCCCTGACATAGACCTCTATTGCTATGAAAGTAGCTCGTTGGATATCTATTAATAATTACTAAAAACATGGCTAAATATATATAGGATTTAATTATTCTAAAATAGAACTAGGTAAATCCAAACCTATCAATCACCCTAAGAAGAAAATCCCAAGCCACTCTATCATATGACTTGTACATGTCCAACTTGAGAATAGTCTCGGGCCTCCATCTTTTATCAATAGAGTGGATGATCTCATGGACAACAGTAACACCATCCAAAATCTATCGTTGGGGCATAAAACCATTATACGAATCATTAATGATTGAAGGGAATAAAATTTCAAGTCTATTGGCCATTGATTTAGATAAAATTTTAAAAATCGTATTACACAAGCTAATCAGCCTAAAATCTATAAATCCTTTTACACCCAATGATTTAGGCAATCAAACCATAAAGGTAAAATTTAAACCGACCAAGATAAAATTAGATATTTGGATCTCTCTGATTGCATTTCAAATATTAGGACCCACAACATGCCAAAACCTCTAAAAAATATAGGTGGGAAACCATTTGGACTTGGAGCCTTGAGACCTCCCATTGATAAAACCTTCTTTCTAATCTCATCATAATTGAAGGGATCACACAGGATATTGTTAATATCTTCAAAGACCAGCATTGGGATGTGTTGTGGCTGCTCGAAAACATACCCCAAAATTGGGGACCCACCATTTTTGCATGTTTTCCAAGAAGACCGAAGTGGCTCATATGCTAAAGATAAAAAAAAAAGCAAAACACTGCAAGGAGAAAAAAGTTTCGCGATATAACGACATGTTGCATTTTCATAGTCCAAAGCAAAGAGAGAGAGCAAGGAGGAAAAAGTGTCGCGATATCGCGACATGTTGCATTTTTGTGGCCAAGAGCAAGAGAAGAAAGAAAAGTGTCATGATATCGCGACATGTTGCATTTTCACGACCAAACGAGAAAATAAAGAACAAGAAAGAAAAGTGTCGCGATATCGTGACATGTTGCATTTTCATGGCCAAGAGCAAGAGAAGAAAGAAAAGTGTCACGATATCGCGACATGTTGCATTTTCGTGACCAAACGAGAAAAGAAAGAACAAGAAAGAAAAGTGTCACAATATCGGACATGTTGCATTTTCGTGGCCAAGAGCAAGAGAAGAAAGAAAAGTGTCACGATATCGCGACATGTTGCATTTTCGTGACCAAATGAGAAAAGAAAGAGAAGAAAGAAAACTATCATGATATCATGACATGTTGCATTGTCATGGCCAAAAGAGAAAAAGTGTCATGATATCGCAACATGTTGCATTGTCGCGGCCAAAAGAGAAAAAGTGTCGTGATATCGCGACATGTTGCATTGTCGCGGCCAAAAGAGAAAATGTGTCAAGATATCGCGACATGTTGCATTGTCACAGCCAAAATAAGAAAAATGTCATGATATCACGACATGTTGCATTGTCACGGCCAAAAGAGAAAAAGTGTCGCGATATCGCGACATGTTGCATTGTCGCGGCCAAAAGAGAAAAAGTGTCGCGATATCGCGACATGTATTTTCGCGATTCCAAATTGCTGGCAAGCAGAGAAATAATAAGTGTCACGATATCACGACATGTCTAATTTTTCCAAGGGAACAGAGCAGTTGACAGTGCATCTGATAATAGTGACATGGACATAAGGACAAAATCCAATGAATAAGACAAAACATTACATAAGGAATATTTAATGATTTGAAATCATTTAAGATGGTCGTTACACACGAAAGGAAACAGATGCAAGCCCATGTGGAGAAAAGGAAACGTTCTTTCAAAATCAAAAGAAAAGTGAAGCCAAACCATGGAAATGAAATGAAGGGCCACATAATAGAAACGAAAAGTTTTTTTTTTTGGAAATCAAAACACATGCATGAACAAGGGAAGGTGAAAACGAATAGTCATGGAGGGAGAAACAATTTTTTTTTTAAAGGTTTTAAATACGCCATTAAAGAAGTGGATAGGGGTTGGAAATTGTAGAAAAAAAAACAAAGACTATTTTTCGGAATAAAGGATTTTTTTTTGGCAAGAGCAACTCTTGTGTGTGAAATCAAAAGGAGATTGAAACTAAGACTGCGGCTATTTCTGTAAATCTTCCCTTTGCATTATTGTTTCTTGTATCTATTCATTTACATCATAAAGTGGGTTATGATAGGTGAATGATAGAATGATGCAATTATTTGTTTCCTTAGAATCTTGCATCTGATCTAATTTGATTGTGTTTATGTTGCAGGTCTGTTAGGTCGGGTTGTTTTAGAATTTTATCTCATAACTTGGGGTTTTGCAGGGAGGAGATTGCTAACCAAATTAATGTCCTATTTTGTTTTTCCAGCTAACTTTTGTAAATAATGTTTCTATTTTAGTTTTCTGATATTTAGATTAGTCTTGCTTTAAAATCTACTGTTTCGATTTGGGTCCATTCTAGAATTTTTGCATTTGTTTTCATTCTTGCATCTCCAAACACCTTCATCTAATTTTCAGATAAAATATGGGTTTAGGAGGGCTACTAATTCCAAATGCACACTAAATCAGATCAAGTGAATGAATCCTAGCTTGCTAATTTACTATTTTTTTGCTAACATTTAATGCTAACATTGCTAACTTTACTAACACCAAATGCTAACATAGGGATAGTGGAACACTGTTAAATGAAGATAAAACAAACCCGCTAACTCTAAAAATGAATCTCATGTTAAAGGCACAAAGATTAAAATGAAGTGGCTTATACCACACACTTTCTCATTTGGAATATTTTTAAGCTGAAGATAAAAGAGGTTACTAACTGGGTTTCGGGTAGATCACTTTAATCTCAAGAACATTAAAAGAAGCTATCTTCGCATTTGGTTGATTTAATGGATTATGGTTGCAAAGTACTTATTCGAATCATTAAAGGCCCCTTGTTAATAGTTACTTGCATGGTTTAAGTTATTATGGTATACATTCGTTTATTTGCTTTAGTCTTGATTGATTATATGCACATGAATGTTTGTTCACAAGAACCTTGGAGAAATGAATAATGCTACTTAATTTCTTTGCAAGAGAGAGTTTCATATTTGATACTCTAGTTATGGTGATCATTTTGCTATAGGGCAAAATATTCACTCAACATTTTGGTGCTAGAAGGAGTGCATTCTTTATTGCTTTGTGATTGCGATATGTTCTAACGATTAACATGGGTAGTTTTGTTTCCACCTATTGTGCTTGCATGTATAACATTTATTTGTTTCATTTTGCAAGTGAGTTGAGAAAAGTCTTTTAGAGTTCTAGAGTTTTCAAGCTGGCCCAACCTAAGTACATAGCTACTAGGTCCAAAACCACAGGGGAAACTATTTTCCAAAGCCTTTCTCCCACTAGTAGGAAGCCGAGAAACAAAACATTATAGATCGAAATACCACCCAGTGTACTTGAGTTAGGAGCTTCTTTAGACTCAAGTATGTCTAGTGGGTCTGAGCCCACAATTCCAAACGTGATAGCTACACCAAGTGCGTCTGTCCCCATAATTACAAGTGTCGCTATTTTTCCTATAGGGTCGATACCTTTGAATAACATGGCCCAACAACAACAACAACAACAACAACCACCTGCCCTTTGGTATGGTGCACAAAGTTCTCCCTTGGATATCCTTGGGGTAGTCCATGACTTGCCTAGAAATATTGAAATGGGATTGCCTAAATTCATGCATGATGGTCCCATAACAGCCAAAGAACATGTCCAAATTTACAAGGATTACATGTTTAGACAAGGAGTTACCCATGAAGATATTGCTTGTCGAATTTTCCCTGCTAGTCTAGATAGTATGACCAATGAATGGTACATGAATCTTCTCACAGGATCCATTACATCATGGGCATAATTAGAAGCTGCCTTTATTAGCCAATTTCGAATGTTGTTGGATCCTTTCATAATTTATAATTTATTTGTATCATGCAAAAGGTTACCCAATGAGCCCATAAGAATATTCAATCAGAGGTTCCAAAAACTATATACAAATTTAACTCGCCACTTTGCAATAGATCCTATGGTGGCCCTACAACTGTGCTTTGGAGCTTTAGATCTGTTAACATCCTTGTTGAATAGAAGGAATCCTCAGGTTAGGATGCTTTCGTTAGCTTATGCGAAGATAATGACCCTTGAACAACAAATGAATTTACTAGGAGTAGGGTTGTCTCAATTGACTAGGATGGGACAATATGGTCCATACAGTCAATTCGCCATGATGAATCAATTAATGGCACCACAAGTTCCAAAAATGAACAATTTCCAAAAACCATCTCAAGTCGCATCATTCCCCACTTATCCCAATACCTCTATTTCAACACAGGATTTGATTCCAAATAACCCGATGACCTTTCCTGGGTTCAGTATGGGCAATAACTTGTTGACCATACATGGGTTCACTCCAATTAGTATGCCAAGCCCAATGAATTATCCAAAAATCACTCCTATTCAAAGTGTGAATCTAGGATGGAATCAAAGTGCCCATACCGAATCCATTGTACCTGTTATAGAGGTGGCTAATGCAGCAAATACAGCTGGGCCTAGAATTACAGTGCCCCAACCACATGGGCCTAAATCTGTGATAGAAGACATGAAGGAAACATTGGCCAAAGTTTTTGTTACTGTGGGAAATGTTAATAAAAAAGTTGACCAAGTCATGGGTCATAACCGACCTCATAACCATAGAGGAAAAGGAACATACAACACTGTAGACACCAAAACAGCACCAATCCGATTATGTGACTGCAAACACTGATCGCATTGACACGCATAGCTCCCAGGGCAGCCCCTAGAGGTTAAACAATGGTCCTAACCACTCTCACAACAATTTTTGGAGGTCAAAGGCCAATTTGGCACCCTTAGGTACTCTGATCCATACTTGTTTCACCCAGGAACGATTACTGTATGGTATTCGCCCCACCCAAGGACAAATAGCAGTATTCACTCCGAGGTGGGACGAATAGCGGGTTTGATGGGAAAAAAGTCAAACCTCAACAAATGGTAGCTTAGATTCACCACTTAACACTTCCTTAATTTCATGGGAGTGTGGGTGAGCATTTTCAAGCGTTAGAGGTAGTTACAGGGGCAGTCATGAAGCCCCTAATCAGGGAGGAATCTTCCCTTCCCTGGAAGGGCATGGCTGCCAAGTGGCACCCCTGCATGCTCATTCAAAGAGACCTCCAGGTCTATAAATTGGTGAGTTTTCTCACCCTAATATATATAGAGAAGGAGCATTTTTGAGCAACGAAGTGCTATCGTTTTACTTCCCCATATGCCCTGGTTTGATTTGTGCCTTTCACATCCGTGATCTCTTTTAGAGAGGAGGTCATTGGGTGACCATTGGAAGGTCAAATATTGAGCCCAAAACCTGAAATTTTGCCACAGCATACCACCTAATTTGCCAACAATACTTTACAAGAGATTTTGGACCCATCCCAAGTGGATTGGTGCCGAAATCAGGTCCCAAATAGCAGGCGGCCTGCCTCGGGTGCCCCCCCTCATTGTTGTAGATCTAATCATCCCCTTTAGGAATGATTACGAATCTGTGGCATATTTTACTTCTGTCATTTTCTTTTGCATTTCATCTTATGTTGCTTAGATAGTTTGCAATTTCAATTTCATAACATTTTGAGAAAATCTTATCATGTTTCATCATTTTTTTGTCTTTACTAACTTGCAGAGGGCATCATCAAAATCCGGGCGTTAGAGGCCAAATTGGAAAAATATGACCATCTGGGTCATCCCAAAATACCCCCAATTAGCTAACCCCCAATTTTGTAGGAGATCTGGAGCTATCCAGATGTGACATCTTGAGTGGTGCTATCTGGCATTTTGTTGTAGGTATATTCATCCCACCCCGGAATGAATACGAATCCATGGTGAGTTTGTAGACTATTCTTTTTGCAATGCCTTCCCGATGATGTTCCCATGCCTCTATGAAGTTTTCAGCTGATTTGGATCTATTTTAACTATCGCTTTACTTATTATTTGCATGCATTAGCTTTGAGTTTTAGGATTGCATGTTTCGTCTCCCCTACAGGTGCTATTAATTGTCTTTATGTTTCCTTGAACGTAGGACCTAGACATTGGAGGAGCAACAGGGAGTCAACATTCGTATATACAAGTGGTGGCGATGTTTTGGTCCACCCATCTTACATGTGGGCACGCGGAAGAAGGATGGCTATCCATGGATGTAACAAAGAAACAAATTTAATGCTCCTCGCCCCTAAAAAGGGAGGAGGTGAATTGTAACAAAATTCCAAAACATATCAATAAAAGAAAGGGCTGTTTTCTGCATTGGCTTTTCATTTGAGTTTCAATTCGTTTATGCTTTTCCTAGTTCATGCATTTTCAATTCGTAGGACTTAGTGTTAAGTTTAGTTCCATTTTGCATCGTACTTGGAGCTTTTCCTTTTTTTTTTTCCGTATCCTCGTGCTTTCAGTGGCGATCATGGTGGGACTCTGTCCTCTATTTTTTTTAGATAAAAAATCTGATCAAAACTTGCTTTTTGCTTGCAGGTATCATTTTTTTTCAAACGCAGGACTGCTGATCGTTCTAGTCTGTGGCAAATACAGAGTTGGAATTCATCTTATCTAGGGATGAATGGGAATGCGCCCCACCCTGTGACGAATTTAGTTTTGTTATTCGTCCCATTCAGGGATGAATAGCTCTCTATGCATTTTTAGGGCAAAAACTCAGAGCCAGCAGATTTGGGTAGAGAAGAGGTAGGGATTCTAAACTTTTCCTATCATTTTTTGTTTTCAATTTTTCTATTTTTGGGTTACTTGCTTGCTTAGGGAAAGTTTTCTTTTACTACTTTCTTGTTTCCTTTTTGCAAAATAAAAAGAACCCCACACATCACGTGGAAAATTAAACACCAAGGAGCTGGTCGTAAAACCCCAACCCTTGATCAAGACCAATGGTGGATTTCATCACCACCTTGACTTGAATTTTTGCATCCATTACCCCGATCGCTACTATTGCTAGACGTAAATCCTGATGAAAGTTGATCGAGTGTAGCTAGGGTGATTCCCAGCACATGAGGATAATTCTTCTAATGTAGGTTTCATAAATAGGGTGATTCCCCTTTCGTACCACATACGTTCCACATACCATCTGCTCTCATGTATCTATAGTTTCCCTCACGTAAGGGTGGGTATATAGAGATGTTGGTATATCGTCCTGGCAATGGTATATTGAAGGGGAGACCATTTTTGGGAGTCATAAGAGCCATCATATTGCATTTAAATGTTCTTTACAAAAAGCTTCAAAAACAAAAATCAAAACACACTAAACTAGGTCTAGGACACACTTTTAATCTTTAAACGAGATAATCATTTCTTTGTGTGTGTGTGATATTTTCTGTTTAGTGTAAAAAAAAAAATCATAAAAAGAGATAAAACCTACATAGCTTGTAGAAAAAAACCACCATGGTGTACACCCATAGCCAAGCCCAATGAAGGGAAGAAGCTGCGAAGAGTGTACAAGGGGGCACAAGTCGCCTCCGGTATAGCCCCAAGGACTTGGTCATACCACCTTGGTGGCATGACCCACAAGAGAGTCCACATAATTCCATTTTAGAATGGGACTATAGAGGCACCTCTTTGAGGGACATGCCCGTTCGTCATAGCCCCTTTCAGGAGGAGTCCTTACATGTGGCGCTCAACATAGACAAGAAGGCTCCCTTAGAAGCTCGATATGAGTGTCCACTGTGCAATGAAGTGCTAGAGTAGCATAGGGTCCATGAAGAGGGGCCACATGATTATGTCATCCCCCCTATACCCCTTCTCACTGTTAGAACCAATAGAAAAAACCCAGAGTGCAAGGCTTTCCAAACAGGGCGAGCCAACTTTGCCCGCCCCTTTCACACATACAAAAGGGAGCACGAGGAAGACCATTACATTCCTTAAGAGCAATATACAACATGGGAGGCATGCGCTTCTGCACCCGCTATATACCATGATCACCTACTGAGGCCAGAGCCTCGGGTAAATGCTGCTAGCCTCGATAGAAGGAAGCGACCTATTGAGATCTCAGATAATTGCAATCGTGTTAAGTGCATAGGAGAAGCATCCAGGCCTCCTAGGCTCAATATTGTGGAACAAATTGACCTGGTAGTTTCCATACATTCCGCCCACCAAGTGCAGATCACACGGCTTGAGCAAAACCAACAACAAATAGAGCATCTATATCGCCTTAGTAAAGAGTGCATTCGGTGCCAAACAGATGAGCTGCTCCATAACACAGTGCCTAAGAGGGTTCCAACCCCTCCACCCTAAGAGCGGAACCATATGAGAGGCACAACCCCTTGGTGTGAGATGGGTCTCTGCGACCTTACCAAGTGCTGCCTCCGAGACCTCCTAGACCTAAGCGGGAGGCCACTCCCCAAAACAATGATGGGTACCCTCCACGGGGACCCACCCAGGGTCATAGGTCTCATCCAAAGACTCCTTAGGAAGCTTACAAGGAGTATGAGCAAGAAGAAGAGCGGGCCAAAATGCCCTACCAAGGTGGAGGGGTTGCTATCCAGCCACCCCTCTATAGAACTCAAGTCTCCCACAACCCACAATGGGAGCAAACTAAAGAGGAAGAGATTAAATCTTCAGATGCATATAAAGAACTGCTAGAGTGTCTGGAGTCTGTGGAAACCAAAACTTCTAGGCCCCAAAAGCCCACTTTACGCCAGCTCCGTAGTCATCCTGTGCATCCATTAGTGCCAACACCCCCTTACCCTGAACACTTTAAGCTACCTCAGTTGGAAACCTTTAGAGGTGAGGAAGATGCTCAGGAGCATGTGACAAGATTCTTGAGCCAATGCTTTGGCATTCAGGACAATGATGCTTTGTTATTAAGAACATTTATAACCACATTCGTAGGCCCTGCATCAGATTGGTTTACTCAATTACCAAAGCACATCATTAACAACCTAGATCAGTTAGTGGATGCATTCCTCGAATGCTTTGCCTTCAACACCAAGAAGAAGGCGTCACTAAGTGACTTAGCCAGCCTCAGGCAGTATGAGGAAGAAACCATGGCAGCCTATGGGAATCGATGGAGAAATTTGCTTTCAAAGCTGCCCTACCTCCCTCCTATGTCCAACCTCACTCAAATGTTCTCAAAGAGCTGTTTGAGATCGATCTCTGTGCTATTGTAGCTATAGAAATATGCCACCTTAGAAGAAGCTCTGGCGCAAGCCAGGATCATTGAAGAGATCAAGATACAGGATGGCGAGATAGCCAAACCTAAGAAAAAAGAGTGGACTAAGAACACTAAAATAGGGGCCACGCAACAGAAACCCACTACGGTCAATCAAGTTGCTATCAATGTCCCTAAGCCTACACAAGAAACATAGCCCCAAAAGGCTAACTATCAGGTGGTGCCTCCTAACAACTATGACAAAGAAAATTAGAGGCAAGAATAGAGTCAGCAATGTCGCCCTAGGCGACAATACACACCCTACACAGAGTCCAGGGACTCCCTGTTTGACCGCTTGTTAGCAGAAAATTTGATCAACTTGCCAGAGATTCAAACCATAGACCCCAATGCTCCCAATCCTAAGGGGTATAGGGAGGAATTGTACTATAGGTTCCATAGACGGCAGGGACATGACCTAAATGCCTGTTGGAAGTTTAAGGGCTTGGTGCAAGACCTAATTGATAACAAGACACTAGAGGTGGATAATCCCATGGTACCAAGCCCCCTTGCCTACTCATGCTCTATAGGCAAAGACCCTACAAGTTAATGAGGTCACACAAAAATGCCCCATGCAGGGGTATGTAGGGATGATCAGTATAGTGACTCAAAACAAGAGGTACCCGAGCATAAATGCTCCTACGAAAGCTACAGGAGAGGTGCCAACAATGTCACAACCGCAACAACACCTTGCACAACCTCCTCCACCTAGACCAGTGGCCACACTTCAGACCAAAATCACTTAGAGTTTGAGGACCACCTCGGCTAGGCTCTCCATATACGAGCTCATACAACAATCAATGCCCCATAGAGAGGCTCCAATGGAGATATTAAAAGCCATCGAGTTGTAGCCCCAAAAAAAAAATTCTTTCAACAACTTCATGGGACATGTCAAACAATGCACTGATCTAGTCATCACATTTTGGAAAGATGAATTGAGATCAGTACCTGATGACATGGCAGATCCACCCCTGCACGTTATTGTGTGGGTCAACGGGATCCCATATAAGAGGGTGTTGATAGACACTGGCTCATCTAGTAATATCATAACAACCGTGGCCCTAAAACATCTAAAGTTGCCCGCATCTCACATCACAACTTCCACCTACACTCTACGAGCATTCAATGATGCAATATGCTCGACAGTTGGCACAATAGTCCTACCCATCCAAGTGGGACAAAATACTATACCTACATTATGCCACATCTTGGAAGGTGATATGGCCTACAACATCTTGCTGGGTCGGCCATAGATCAGGGACATGAAATGTGTCCCTTCGATAGCTCACCAATGCTTAAAGTATACATTTGAATGGGAGGTGCATGTAGTCCCGGCGGACTTAGAACCCTTCAAGTATTGTAATGCGATGCAACTGATGCCGCAATTGACCCTTCCATCAACTCATTTGGATTTCCAATTGAATCCATCTAAACAGGGTCTGATTTCATAGGCATCCCCGTTAGCAAGTTCTTCAAAACCCCAACTGGGTCCATCTTCATTGTCTGGTCCTCCACCAACGATGCCACCTATGGGGTCAAACAAAAGGACAAAGGGAAGAAACCTCTAGAAGAGGTGCAACCTCTGGAAGAGACACTGCCATCAGTATCAACTATCTCTACTAAGGAGATGCCTAGCCAAATGGAAGTGGAGACTCCTAGTTCACCCGACATGGAGTGGACTCAGGGAGAACTTCCATTCCCTCCCCCTCAACCATCAACAATCATCATTGAAATGGCTAATACGGGCCCGGGGGAGTATCTGGTGTGGAATATTGTAGCAACACTCACACTGGAGTCCATGCAGGACATGGGGAGACCTCGCCTCCCCATCGACACTATTGTTCCCCTAGGCTACCCGCCGAACCAGACAAACTTTGTGTATGGGGGCCTTGATCATGGCATTGCACCATGCACGCAAGAGGATGGATATGAAGAGCCTTTTGCTAAAAATGTCAACTATTTGTCTAACCCAGACTTTGCTTTGAGATACCTTGGCCAATGCCAAGATATGGGTTAGGTAGATATGAGCAAGGGGTATGTGTTCTTTGCCAACCAAGATACCAAATGCCATATGACAAGTCAGGAGTAGGGTTCAACCACCCCCTACCCTTGGACATCTTGGTGGAGAACATGCAAGGCCTAGGGATAGGCACCAAGGGGGGATTGGCATCAAATTCATATGCCAACCCTAACACGACATATACATTGAGGGATTATATCACATTAACGACAATCAACCTTGTTGACCCTCGCAATACCTTCCCTTCGCTTGAGAGAGGAGAAAGCTTGAGAGCTCATTTTCAAGGAGGGTCTGGACAATGTTAAGAATGGTCCTCAGAGGACAAGTTAGAGTATGCCCCCTTCGAATCAAATAGCGATCACTCACAGGTGATCCCCATGGATGATTATCAATAAAACCTCTTGACAATGTTCCCTTTAGATGCTCCAATCGAGCAAGCACCACTCCAAGGCAATCAGGCCCCATCGTAGAGAGAAAAACAACCCCAATGGGGCCAGATCAATTTTCTCGAGCAAGACGAGCCTCTAATGTTGCAAATAGTTGTTGGAGCCAATGAAGGCTTTTGGATCTCCGATAGTGATTATGAAGATGAAACTGAGATGGCCTATCTCAATCATATGCGATAGCAACAATACCCCTTAGAGATTAATGACATATTTGAACAACTAAACATAGTGCCAGGGCATGAGTGGTACATAGACCCAACGCGGTGGGAACAAGTGTTGAATCTGCCACTCTGGGCATACGAAGAATACCTTTCGCCCAGAGACCCTATAGCGATATCAGTGCCGAGGGTAGATCCTATATTCCTATCCACACATAGGACCGATCCATTCATGCCAATACCTCTAAAGGTAGACCCAGAGCACAGAGAACATCCCAAATGTTCGAGTCATCACACTCATGGTAATGGAGACCAAAATCATTTCATCAACATGATATCCTTTGACTTAACTGCCCCCATCCACAACCCGGCTGATCCAGCATAGTCATTGTATCTAGACATAGATGCCATAGACTGGGATCGCATCAATTCACCTCCATTCCCATCAGAGTACTGGCCTTTCAGTGAGATGCTTCATCTCACCCTAGGGCCAACTCAAGATATTTTCCATGCTGAAGAGGAACCCGAGGTTCCCAACATAGATTTAAACTCAGCAAATGATATCCATTTAATCCCAACTCCACACGAGTTAGAGGATGGATCCCACATGTCGATCGAGGAGACGACTGACGTAGACATTAGCTCGAATCCAATGAATCCATAGATTATGAAGCTAGGGGTAAGTTTATCCCCCGAAGAGCAAGCTGAATACATTACCCTTCTCAAAGAGAAGAAGGAGGTTTTTGCATGGTCCTATAGATATATGCCAGGGCTAGATCCATAGCTAGTCAAGCATAATCTAATGCTTGATCCGAAAATCAAGCCAGTTAATCAAAAACTATGCAAGATGCACCCAACAATGGCCTTAATGGTCAAAGATGAATTACAAAAGCTGTTGGATGCACAGTTTGTCATCTGTGTGGATTATCTACCATGGCTGTCCAACATGGTGCCTGTCAAGAAGCCTGACGGGAGGATTTGCATATGCACTAATTTTTGAGATCTAAACAAAGCAAGTCCTAAGGATAATTTCCCCTTATCGAGCATCGATGCATTGGTAGATGCTCCAGCGGGCCATGAAATGCTTTCCCTCATGGATGGTTTTTTAGGATACAATTAGATTTGTATCAATCCTGAGGACCAGCTAAAAACGGCGTTCACAACGCCTTGGGGGACATTTTGTTACAAGGTCATTCCCTTTGTCCTTAAAAACACTGGCGCCACCTACCAACGTGCCATGACATACATCTTCCACAATTACATGCACAAGACTTTGGAAGATTACATGGATGATTTGTTGGCCAAATCTCTTTTGTGCTCGGATCATCTCGATGACTTAAGCAAGATCCTCGATCGCCTCATGGAACATAAAGTCATACTGAATCCTAAGAAGTGCGTATTTGGCATCACATCTGGAAAAATCTTGGGTTTCATAGTCTCAAAGTGAGGCATCGAGGTGGACCCAAACAAAGTCAAGGCAATCCTTGAAATGCTTCCCCCAACTACCATCAAGAAGCTCAGAAGTCTGCAGGGAAAGGTCGCATCAATCAAGCTCTTCATAGCGTAGCTATCTGACAAGTGTCAAACCATGAACAAATTATTGCACAAGGGGGTAGAATTTCACTGGGATGACGAGTGCCAGTCAGCCTTTGATGACATTAAACAATACTTGGCTTCATCGCCAGTATTGGAACCACCCAGACTAGGAGTGCCATTCTACTTATACATCTCAGCTACTGAGGTGGCATTGGGTGCCATGTTAGCCCAGAAGAATGAACTTCATAAAGAACAGGCTACTTACTACCTTAGCCGCACCTTGGTCAGCTATGAACTTAACTATGCATACATTGAGAAACTCTGCTTGGCAATGGTGTTTGCTACCAAAAAGATGTGCCATTACATGCTGAGCAACAAGATGTATGTTGTGTCTAAGGAGAATCCATTGCGGTACATGATGAGTCATACTTATCATAGTAGTCGCACGGTGAAATGGATCATGTTGTTGACAAAATTTGACATAGATTTTATTGGACATAAATCCATAAAAGGTCAGGTCATAGCCGATCAACTAGCAGAGGCTCCTCTCAAAGACAATCAACCTTTGACCATAGAACTACTCGATGATGGGGTCTTCCATGTCTCAAAATCACCAGATTCTGATGAGCCTGAGTCACAGGCCGACATAACCCTATTTTTTGATAGTTCTAAAAGTGAGAAAAGTGGTGGCACGGGAATAGTATTCTTCACACTGCAAGGCACTCCAATGCCTCTGTCATTTAAATTAAATTTTCCATGCACCAACAACAATGTAGAGTACGAAGCCTTGCTCATAGGTCTTCAGACATCAACCACCATGAACATTAAACAATTGAATATCTTTGGTGATTCGTTGTTAATCTTCAACCAAGTCAAAGGGGTATTCCAATGCAAATGCCCAGTTCTATAGGCCTACAAAGCCCTTATGGACAAATTCTTGGAAAACCTTGAATGGTACGACATCGAGGCACTCCCTCGGTCATCGAATCATTTTGCGGACACTATGGCCTCTTTGGGGTCACTAATCCCATAAGACATTTCTAGTGATATGACCACAATTCAAGTCAAAACACTATCGCAATCCGTGATGGAGCATGCAAGCTCTAAATTAATGCCAGGAATCCACATGATCCAGATTGAACCACCTCAGGATAGGTTCTCTCAAATCCACGATCGTCTGAATCATGCCAACTGGGGGTCCTTATTCTCCCCTACTCCCCTTAATAGCAACACAACGCTATTCTTACAAGTTATTTCCCATTCAACTTTTGCTAGGGATAAACTTCAAGAGGGATTGGTCATTCAGACTGTCGAGGTTTTCGAATAGTAGGATTGGTATTCACCCATAAAGAACTACCTCAAGTTAGGTAATCTCCCGCTTGGATTGATGCATGTCGCAAAGCGATCATTCAAATAGAAAGCGGCAAAACATGTCTTGTTAGGAGACATTTTGTATCGTTAGAGCCACGAAGGGATCCCCCTCCATTGCTTGGACCAGCAAGAGTCTACTTGGGCAATCACCCAAGCGCACGATGGTACGTGTGGTGGCCACTTCAATGATATGGCCATCGCAAAGCACATTCTTTGCATGGGCTATTATTGGCCATCTTTAGAGCAAGATTGTTGCGCATATGTGAGGAAGTGCGTGAAGTTTCAACATCATGCCAATTTGACACACGTACCTTCTTAGGCCTTGCAACCGATCCAATCGGCTTGGCCATTTTCGTAGTGGGGCTTAGATCTAATCAAAAAGATCTCCCCTACATCATCAGGCCATCACACGTTTATCATAATGGCCACAGAGTATTTCACCAAGTGGGTGGAAGCGGTTCCGCTAACCTCTACGACATGACCCTGCATTGTGGAGGTCATTTTACATAACATCATATGTCGTTTTGGTATTCCATCCAAGATAATATCGGATAATGGGACGTTATCCAAGAACAAATATGTGTGTGCTTTGACCACAAAGTACAAAATCTAGCACATTTTTATGACACCCTATTATCCGCAAGCAAATGGGAAAGCAGAGGCGTCAAATGAAATTCTAGTCGCCATCCTCAAAAATACAATCGTAGACAGTCATAAGGATTGGCACATTCAAATCCCACTTGCCCTGTGGGCTTATCGCACTAGCATTTGGACGCCCACTGGGGCAACTCCATTTTTGCTCGTGTATGGCTCCGAGGTAGTCATGCCTCTCAAGTTGGAAATTCCTTCCCTATGCATATCAATGCAAGAGTTCATCAATGATGACACTGCACGGTAGGCCCGATTAGACCAAATTACGTTGCTTGACGAACGACGTGTTAATGCTCTCGAGCATTTATGTATCTATCAAGAGCGACTTAAGAAAGAATACAACATGAAAGTTCACCTGAGGGACTTTCAGGTTGGTGACTTGGTCTTGAAAGAGAACCAACAAAACTCTAACTTGTCGCCCCATCTAAGGGACAAGTTCATGGAAAACTTGTTAGGTCCTTATGTCATTGACAGTAAAATAGGACCTGGAACATACCGGCTAGCCTCTCTTGATGGAATCAAGGAACTAGAACCCTTGAACATCAGTCATTTGAGGCCATTCCATACTTAAAAGAGCCATAGCCCAACCCAAAAAGCTCCAAGGATTCCCATAATCGCTTGGTCAACCCAAAAAGCTCCAAGGATTCCCATAATCGCTTGGTCAACCCAAAAAGCCCCAAGGATTCCCATAATCGCTTGGTCAACCCAAAAAGCCCCAAGGATTCCCATAATCACTTGGTCAACCCAAAAAGCCCCAAGGATTCCCATAATCGCTTGGTCAACCCAAAAAGCCCCAAGGATTCCCATAATCGCTTGGTCAACCCAAAAATCCCCAAGGATTCCCATAATCGCTTGGTCAACCCAAAAAGCCCCAAGGATTCCCATAATCGCTTGGTCAACCCAAAAAGCCCCAAGGATTCCCATAATCGCTTGGTCAACCCAAAAAGCCCCAAGGATTCCCGCAATCACTTGGTCAAACCCAAAAATTCCCCAAAGGTGCCCATTACCCCTTTGGTCAAACCAAAAGCTCCAAGGGTTCCCACAATAGCTTGGTCAAAAATAAGAAAATTCAAAAACAATAAAATCATCAAAAATAACCAAAATTTGCATCTCATTTCCATGCATACTCACAATCATCACAACAATAAAGAGCTCTTTTTGCATCTCATCTTCATATTCACAAAAATCAATCCATCAAAAACACAAAAATATATAGTCGCCTTAAGCATCACATCCATACATTACATATTTGTGGTCATAAAGGTCAACGCACCATAGACTGCCATTACTTGGCAAAACCATCATTTTTCACATTTTTCCACTTTATCAATAATTCATCGCAAATAACCGCCACTCACGTTATTTTCCCACACCATAGTCGATTGTCTTCTAATGTATCAAGAGTTTTCGTCCTTTAGTTGTCATTACATTTTTAGCCATGTACTGTACCAAGTCAGACAAATTTTACAAAGGTATAGTTCTACTTGGATCACACCTTGGTACGAAGCATCCCAACACAAATTAAAACACACAAAAATTCCCAAGTTGTGTGAACGAAAGATGAAACCTGCAAAGCAAGCTAGGTCACCATAAGCGAAACGATTATCTTGCTCATCCCCCTATGTGAATGACCCCAAGAATGCTGAGAGTTGGCAAAAGGACAAGCATCTTCCCTACCCAATTCCCCAAGAATCCTAAGTTCTCAAAAGGTTGCAAAACATCACAAATTTGCAAAAGTCAAAACTCCAAAAATTTTGACATCACAACCAAAGTGCATACATCAAAAAGAACATACAATAGTGATTCCCATCACTCCATATTCAAATCCTTACTCAAAAGAAAAACAAAAATAAACAGTGATTTTTATCACTACAAAAGAGCAAGTATCCCAATACAATTGAAGAAAAGAAGGGAGTCAAACTTGAATCCCTGGAACTCTCAGCATTCCGAAAGGTCATGAGGCAAACCTTAGTACTGGTTTGGTGGATAGCCTATCGGTCATTGGTGGTAAACCTCCCGCATGATGATATATCTGTCACATTAGCTTGTGTGCAGATCAATGTTTGCATGTGGATGAGCTAGCTTATGGTATCCTACGACAACACCGTAGATTAATCTGACTAAATACAACAAAGGAGTTAGTGGAGCTAATAAGGTGATCCTTAGTACAGGTTTGGTTGACAGCCTATCTGCCACTGGCGGTATCCTGACAAACACCACATAAATGAACTCAATTGCACACACAGGGATGTGAAATAACTTGGTCAAAAATAAGTTCAATTCATACCTTGTTAAAAAGTCTTGTAAGATAAAAGTACAGTCTTGGCTAGATAGTTAAAACATATGAGTCTCGAAAAACCCTACCTACATTCTAAATCAACTTACTATCTTTCATTCTCACATTGCCATCAAAAAATACAAAAACATAGCCCGTATACATAAAGAAATCAGGTCACACAACAATCACCCAGCACAAAAAGCCATAAATTCTAAACAGTCTATGGTGCGACCGCCAAAAATCACAAATTCAATTCATCCATTCCATTTGCATATCATATAAATTAAAAACATTTGCATTTCATCAAAACATATGCATCCATAAATATAAATTAACATGCATAAATCCATATTCATCAATCATCGTGCATAACATCAAATCATGACATGTGCATAAATAAAATAAAGTCATCTGTATATATCATCAAAAATACCCGTAGGCTACAATGAACCGGTCCTATGACCCCACAAAAAAATCCAAAAGCTCAAAAATCCCCAAAGCCTAAGGCGTCGACCACCATGATCATGCAGGATCGGTGTGATGGGAACTATCCCCTATGGTGTGGGTCCTACGAGACCCCTCAGGGCAGCTGCTGCTAGCCCCCGCATCACGCCAACTACCCCCTCCCTCATCCAATCACTTGCGATGAGATGATGCTGACTGCTTAGTATCACTACCCCTCGTTCGGTGTGAAGAGCCACCTCTAGAGGGCTCAGGTACCTGCCCCCAAGGTGGATGATCTCTCCCTCCAAATCCATCTAGTATCGACACCACTCTACCTCCAACTGATGGTACATCGCTACTACATCATTGTGCTGCACCAGCTACGTCCGTAGGATATCCCTCTCTCGTGCAACGTCGGTATCCCCATCCTACCGATGGTGCACAGCCCATGCATTCTCCCGCTCCGCTAGCTGAGCCCATAAGAGATCCCTCTCTTGTAGAGCCTCCCCCAGCTCCTCATCTCACCTCTATAGTAGCCCCGCCAATCACACATTCTCAGCATGCACCCCTACCTTTGTGTCCTTCGCCACTGCCTGTTGCATAGGCAAATTTGGAACTGCAGCCTACTCTGGCTCCCACTGCTCTATGGCATCCTACATATCCGGCTGATCTGGAACACCATAATCTGCACCCACATCATCTACCTCCACCATGTCCGCATCCTCTAGCGGAGCTCCCCAACCCTCACCCGGTGCCTCTGCACCCTCGTCACCTGCTGCTGTTGCATTTGTGCCTCCCAGTGGTCCCTCTCCCCGCCATCGCCGTAGAGTCCACCACTGATCATACTCCGTGGTAGTCCCAATGTCATCCACGTCTGGGATGTCAATCACCATATCTAAATCCTCACCCAGTGGCACAATGACTGGCCAGGCTAGAGTCTTCTTGGTCCCTCAGTGTTGATATATCATGGGTTCACTAGGCAACCCTTGGTGGACCCCAAACTGTCATATAACTCGAACATATGGGAAGAACTACTGCTCAATACCGTGGCACCCAATCAGCCATCGCCCACTCTGTACCTATCAAAGCCACTCTCCAACCTCAGGCCAAGTTGGACAGTCCCAGTAGGGGCGCCAGAACACCTCCCCTAGAGTCAGTCGAGCAAAGGCATCCGCATAGTGCCCTATGGCACCTGCCCACCGCTGACTCTATCCCTACTCCTCAGACCACCACCACAGGGCCCCATACCCTATATCCCTATCCACCATCTTCACCCGAGTCATCCATGGTAACCCCACTGGCCTCTCCATCGCTATGTGCTACCACGCCCAGCACTGCAACAAGAAGCTGCATCCAATACCCTTCTGCCTCCGACAGCAGACCTTGTACAACTCATCATAGAGTTGTTCTAGCAATGTCTGTCCCCATATCATGATCATTGGTGCCTCCGTCGGGCACTCCACCAACCAAAACACCACCTCCAGCAGGTTCCATGGGAACCATGCACCCGAAGAGTCAGGTAGCAGCATGTTGGAAATGAGGCCCATCAACAATGCATGCCTCACTCCCAACACCCCCTTCTCAAGTCACCATCGTACCAGAATACCACCAATCTGGCAGTCAACCTCTGCCCTCTCCACTGGAATATCCACACCCATCTTCATCCCATGCCCAAAGCAGTGTGTCAACACTACTATCCGTTGGTTCCATGGCATCGTCCTGATCGGTAATATGTCTATCAAAATCTACAAAATCTGATATACATCCTCTAACGTAACTGTCATCTCCCCTATTGGGAGATGGAAGGTATTAGTCCGAGGATCCCACAAGTTGATCAGGGCCATCAGGTAGGCCCGATCCCCGACTACCGGCTCCAGTCGAGTCACTTGCTTGAGCCCAAGGGCATCAAGCCACTCCCAGTCCATCAAATTTAGTGCCTCCCGCGCTTCAGTAAACACCGTAGGCACACGATACCGGCTCTTCACAACCTGCAAAAGAAAACACACAAAAACATTAAAAAAACTGTACAGTAAAAACATGGATATGCATAAATTAAACAAAAAACAATCACCAAAAAAATGGTTTGTTAGTTCTCAATTTTTAACTGTTAACTGATAAATTAAATTACACAAAAAAAAAATCAACAAAATGGTTTGTCAGTTCTAGGTTTTTAACTGTTAACTGATAAATTAAATTAAACAAAAACACCCAAAAAATCAACAAAATGGTTTGTCAATTCTAGGGTTTTTAACTCTAACATGATAAACGATAAAACCAACACATAATCAAACAAATAATTTGGTAGACCCCGGGTTTTTAACCCTATAGGTCAGCTGATTAAATTGCAAACACGTAAACACAACCACAAAAACAACCTAGGGTTTTAACTAAGTTTTTTGCTCTGCGACAATTTTGATCATCTAGGGTTTCATTTTAATTTAAAAAACCAAACACAAAAGACAAAAGGCAAAAACAAAGCAAATTACGGTTTTTTACACTATAACAAACAAACAATAACAAGGAGGATCACTTACTGGTATCGCTTCGGCTCTGTCACTCGATCCGGTCTATGAACTCATGGTGGAAGGAAAAATTCGACAGTGCTTCGCTTCGCAGAATTGACCTCCTCCTCCTCAGAGCTCCAAAATCACTAGAAAAATCGAATGATAATGACCCCAAATCCTAATTTTAGCCCTTAAATAGGATTTTCTTCTTGTAAACGTTCCACCCTAGGATGAGAACTCTGGTTAGTGCTCACCCTACCCTGGGATGATTACCAACCTGGTATTCGCCTCACCCAGGAACGATTACAAAGCAAGAAAAACAAAAACAACAAAAACAACAAAAAAAAAAAATGAAAACACAAAGCAATAAAATTGTCCAATAAGAGTGCTTTGCACTTGATATTCTGGGCATGCAAAACAGACGTCGAGGTTCCAAATCCTCGCTCTCCTACTCCCTAAGAAGGCTACCATAGCTGGACCACTCCACGGGAGAACGGATTATCGAGAATTTCATCCCTTAGTGGAATCACCAAAAGGGTTAACACCCACCAAAAATAGGTCTAAATGTCGAGAAAACTGCACACACATTCAAAGATCAAACATCTGAAGGCACCCTTACCTAAGTCATCTTGGGTCAAGCGACTCATCACTTTTCTCATGCAGGTCATTCCCTCATCGATTCGTCGCTTGAGGGGGTAGTAACACTTAGTCACCAATCAACAAAAACACACCCAATCATGGAAACAACATGCATTCAAAGAATCATTGACAAAGACAACTACGCTCCTGCTTGGGGCAGCAAACAAACAATAATCACAAGTTGATCAAACACTTGGCATTCATGAATCGTGAACTCAAGGTTCGCACAGACAAAAGGTTACGCCCTTTTCCTACTCATGACTGATCAATGTCCAAGATCAAGTAACACCTCACCGAAAAAGGTTAACACTTGAATTGAGTTCCTTCGCTCGTCAGAAGCAAGGATTCAAGAATGCATGCCCTTTCCATACTTGGGGCATCCAAAGTTGGTTATGTTATTGAGAAACCCTAATCATTAGTGCTTTGGTTATCTATTTTTGCTCAGCACTGTGCCATGCATAGCGCTTCCCAAAAAGGGGCATCTGTAGACACCAAAACAACACAAATCTAATTATGTGACTGCAAACACTGATCGCATTGACACACACAGCCCCCAAGGCAGCCCCCAGAGGTTAAACAGTGGTCCTAACCACTCTCACAGTAGTTTTTGGAGGTCAGAGGCCAATTTGGCACCCTCAGGTACTCTGCTCCATACTCATTTCACCCAGGAACAATTACTATATGGTATTCGCCCCGCCCAGGGACGAATAGCAGTATTCACTCCGAGGTGGGACGAATAGCGGGTTTGATGGGAAAAAAGTCAAAACTCAACAAATGGCAGCTCATATTCACCACTTAATGCTTCCTTCATTTCATGGGAGTGTGGGTGAGCGTTTTCGAGCATTAGAGGCAGTTACAGGGGCAGTCATGAAGCCCCTAATCAGGGAGGAATCTTCCCTCCCCTAGAAGGGCATGGCTGCCAAGTGGCACCCCTGCATGCTCATTCAAAGAGACCTCCAGGTCTATAAATTGGTGAGTTTTATCACCCCAAGATATACAGAGAAGGAGCATTTTTGAGAAACGAAGTGCTGCCGTTTTACTTCCCCATACACCCTTGTTTGATTTGTGCCTTTCACATCCGTGATCTCTTTTAGAGAGGAGGTCATTGGGTGAACATTGGAAGGTCAAATATTGAGCCCAAAACCCGACATTTTGCCACAACATACCACCCAATTTTTTGACAACACTTTACAAGAGATTTTGGACCCATCCCAAGTGGATTGGTGCCAAAATCAGGCCCCAAACGGTGGTCGGCCTGCCCCAGGCGCCCCTCTCGCACTGCTGCAAATCTAATCGTCCCCTTTAGAAACGATTAGGAATCTGTGGCATATTTTCCTTTTGTCATTTTCTTTTGCATTTCATATTATGCTTCTTAGATAGTTTGCAATTTCAATTTCATAACGTTTTGAGCAAATCTTATCATGTTTTATCATTTTTTTTGTCTTTACTAACTTGCAGAGGGCATCATCAAAATTCGGGTGTTAGAGGCCAAATTGGGGAAATCTGACCATTTGGGTCATCCCAAAATACCCCCAATTAGTTAACCCCCACTTTTGCAGGAGATCTGGAGCTATCCAGATGTGACATATTAGCGATGCTATCTGGCGTTTTGTTGTAGGTATATTCGTCCCACCCTGAAATGAATACGAATCCATGCAGAATGTTCTTTTTGCAATGCCTTACCGGTGATGTTACTACGCCTCTGTTATGTTTTTAGTTGATTTGGATCTGTTTTAACTATCGCTTTACTTATTCTTTGCATGCATTAGCTTTGAGTTTTAGGATTGCGTGTTTCATCTCCCCTATAGGTGCTATTAATTGTCTTTCTATTTCCTTGAACGTAGGACCTAGACATTGGAGGAGCAACAGGGAGTCAACATTCATATATACAAGCAACGACGACATTTTGGTCCGCCCATATTACATGTGGGCACGCGAAAGAAGGATGGCTATCCATGGATGTAACAAAGAAATAAATTTAATGCTCCTCGCCCCTAAAAAGGGAGGAGGTGAATTGTAACCGAATTTTGAAACATATCAATAAAAGAAAGGGTTGTTTTTCGCATTGGCTTTTCATTTGAGTTTCAATTCGTTTATGCTTTTCCTATTTCATGCATTTTCAATTCGTAGGACTTAGCGTTAAGTTTAGTTTCGTTTTGAATCGTACTTGGAGCTTTTCCTTTTTTTTTTGTTTCTATATTCTCATGCTTTCAAACACACATCCTAATAATGGATGAGTACCCAATCCCATAGCCAATCAGACAGATGTCTCGAAATATTTTGGAGAGTCAGGATCTTGTGATAATGATTTCCTGCACTGTTGCCATGGAAAGCATGAGTCTATATTGACTGAAGTTATATATTCCCAAGAAAGTGAAGAAGAGGAGGATGTGGAGTTTTTTGGAAAAGAAGATGAAGAAAAATTGGAAGTTCATGCCAATAAACGTTTTGGGAAAGGAAATCACAAGTATTACACAAGGAGTTCTAAGGATCCCAAAACTTCCTCTACCCCTCAAAAAAACCCATTACTTCCTCCCGATTTCAAAGGATATGTTAATCCACCTCCTCCATAAATGGCAGAGAAGTCTAAGTTGGTGCAAAACATGTCAAATTTGGAAAAACCCACTTATGACTTGATAGAAGACATGAAGAAAACTAAGGCCAATGTCTCAATGTATGATATGTCCCAAATTTTAGGCCAAGAAGTAAGTCCACCAAAAGGTTTGGATCCACCTATCCAAGTTCATGAAGCTAAGGGTGTTGAATCCCAATTGGTTTTGAAAAGGGAAAAGTGAGACGTGCCCCCATTTCTTATAACCATTAGAATTATTGGTAGAAATCTACACAATTGTCTAATAGATTCAGGGGCCTCTACTAGCATTATGCCCCTAGAAATCTATCAAAAATTGGGACTTACACCAAAACCTTCTAAAAGAAAGGTGGTGCAACTAGATAGATCGGCCATGGAGGCAGTGGGATAATTAAGGGATACTCTTATTCAGGTCAACTCAGAACCTAGGGTTCAACATCACATAGATATATTGGTACTTAACATTCCTATCAAATATGGCATGGTGTTGGGAAGATATTGGAGCAAGAACTTAAACGGATACATTGTAACAGACTCTTCACATATGTGGTTGCCTTGGAGAGGAGTGGACAACCAAATTTGAATTGATAGTGAACCTAGGCTCAAGGAAATGATAACATAATACAACAAACCTAATGAGATTCAATACATTGAAACTGAATTAGGAGCCTATTGCTTGGACATAGAAATTCCCGAGAATTCTCAAAATGGAAGTATTAGATGCAATGATTCTGAAGAACACCATAAGGTTTGGACTTTAAGATTTGATGGATCCAAGTCCAAACAAGGGGTGGGAGTTGGTATTGAACTTTCATGTCTAGACAGAAAACCTATGTTGGCTGCATATAGATTACAGTTCCTAGCCACCAACAATGTAGCAGAATATGAGGCCTTGATTTTTGGACTTCAATTGGCCCTTCAGAAGAAAATCAAATGTATCAAGGTCTTAGGTTATTCATAATTGGTGGTAAAACAAGTTAAAGGACAATATGCATGTAAGAACAAGCAGCTCAACCTTTACCAAATGAGAGTTAGAGATTTAATAAACAAATTTGATGCTTTTAACATATATCTAATCTCTAGAAAAGGTAATCATTTGGAAAATTCTTTAGCCGTAGCTGCTAGCATGCTTAAACCAGTGGATCACAAGAAGTGCAAGAAATTTTCCATAGAATTAGTCCCTTGCCCCTCGATACCTGATAACATCATGAATTTCCAAGTCTTTGATAGTGACAGACAAATATTCAATTTTGTTGCTAATTCTGGTATCTTTGAAAATAAGGTTATTGATGAAGACGAGAGGGGGCAAGAAGAGGCATGTTTGAAAATGGAAGCTACTAGAAAATGGAATGAGATGCCGAATGGGATGGCCTCATTAGATAAAATGTTTGATATTGGATACCAACTGAAAGGAGGGAGAAAAGTTCCACCTCCCAAAGAGGCTTGTGACTCAGTCAATATTGGAAGTGCAGAAAACCCTCGTGAAATACTCATTGCAAAGGCATGTACCAAACATGAAAATAATTCCATTGCCAATGCATTGAAGGAATACATAGATTGCATAGCTTGGAGCTATAAGGAGTTGAGAACTTATGATCAGAATGTTATAATGCATACAATCCCTTTGAAACCAGAATCCAAACCCTTTAGGAAAAGACAAATGCCAGTCGATCCGTTACTAGAGCCCTTGATAGAAAAGGAGGTAAAGTGACTATTAGAAGCTAAAATCATCTTTCATGTTAGGCATTCCACATGGGTTGCTAACTTGGTCCCTATGAGGAAAAAGAATGGAGATATAAGGCTATGTATTGATTTTAGAAATATGAATAAGGCCTCAGAAAAGGACAATTACCCTTTACCTACCATTGATGAAATCCTTCAAAAGGTAAATGGGTCGGAAATTATGTCATTCCTAGATGGCTATTCAGGATACAATCAAGTCCTCATCCATCCTAATGATAGGATGAAAACCGCCTTCACCACAAAATGGGGCACGTTTGCATATAGGAGAATGCCTTTTGGATTATTGAATGCAGGTGCCACATTCCAACGAGCCATGGACTTTGCATTTAAGGGGATCATTAGTAAGTGCATTATTGTCTATGTAGATGATATTCTCATATTTTCTAAGAACAGGGAGAACCATGTCAAGGATATAAGGAAAGTTCTCCAAAGGTGTAGGGAACATGGCACTTCATTCAACCCAAAGAAGTGCATTTTTGGGGTAATGGAAGGAAAATTATTGGGACATGTAATATCCAAAGATGGAATTTCCATTGATCCTAAAAGAATAGATGAAATACAACAGATTCCTTTTCCCAATAGCAAAAAAGAATTGAGATCATTTTTTGGGAAGATTAATTTTGTTAGAAAATTTATTTCAGGTTTTTTAGAAATTGCAAAGCCCTTGAACGATATGTTGAAGAAAGAGGCCCAAATCAAATGGACGAATGAAAATAGGGATGGTTTCAGAAGAATCAAGGATGCGATTTCTAGAGCCTCGATTTTAGTGAGTCCTGACTATGCGAAGCCTTTCTACATTTACACATTTGCTTCAGACCATTCCTTTGCGAGTGTTCTAACTCAGAAGAGTGAACGCAACATTGAAAATCCCATTGCCTTCCTTAGTACTCCTCTCAAATATGCGAAATTGAGATATTCCTTCTTGGACAAGCAAATGTATGTCCTATTTAAGACTGTAAAAAATTTCAGACATTATATAGTCCACAGTAGGGTGTTTGCTATAGTCCCAGATCTTGCAGTTAAAGCCATGTTTATACAGAATGAACTAGGTGAAAGGCGAGGTAAGTGGATCTCAACTCTTCAAGAATTTTATCTTGAAATTCAACCTATTAAGATAGTGCAGGGACAAGGGTTGGTTAAGGCCATAGCAGAAAATGATCCCTTAGTTTCATGTCAGCATTATGAAATAGTAGATATAACTGAAGATGAGTGGTACATAGATGTTGTGTATTTTTTATTGAATGGTAAGTGTCCACCAAATTTAAATTCTACCCAATGAAGAGCCTTGCGTCTAAAATTTGCTAATTTTCTAATCAGATCCGGTGCATTATACAAGAAAAACCATGAAGGAATTTACCTTCGTTGCATTGATCGAAAAGAGGCAGCACAAATACTCGAGGAATTCCATGGTAAGTATGGGACGGGACATGGGTCTGCTAATGCCACAGCCCATAAAATCCTTAGAGCTGGTTACTATTGGCCTCAATTATTCAAATATGCTCATGGTCATGTGGGGTCATGTCATACTTGTCAAATTGCAGCAAATAGAGAAAGGGGTGCTTCTATGCCATTACAATCTGTAATCAAGTCCAAACCTTTTGCACAATGGGGTTTGGATTTTGTTGGGATCATCAGTCCCAATTCATTTGATTCCCATAAATACATTCTCACGACTACAGATTATTGCACAAGGTGGACGGAAGCTATTCCCACTAGAAATTCCACTTTAGAAGTTGTTATTAAATTCTTAGAGGATAACATTGTCACTCAATTCGGAATTCCTAACTCCATTGTAAGTGACAACGGTTCCACTTTCTCCTCTATGGAATTTGCAAATTGGGCATTTGACAACATGGTGAGTTTGAAGTTTTCTTCAAATTATTATCCACAAGGTAATGGATTGGCTGAGTCTTCTAATAAGAATTTGTTATGTGTCATTAAAAAGTTGCTTGAAAGAAATCCTAGAGATTGGCATAACAAACTTAAGTTGGCTCTTTGGGCTGATAGAATCATAATCAAGGAATCATTAGGAACATCTCCTTACCACTTAGTTTATGGACAAGATCCTATTTTTCCCACAAATATTAAGTTACAAACATTACATTTCATGAAATATTACCTTGGAACTGATAATAAACTTGAAACTAGACTAACACAATTGATGCATCTGGATGAAAAGAGCGACGAGGCTATGCTTCACTTTAGTAAAAGCCAAGATTTAGTAAAATGGTGGTTTGATAAAAATTCTAGAGTCAAAACATTTAAAGTTTCAGATTTAGTGTTGTTGTGGGATACGAGACATGAGAGGAAAGGAGATCATGATAAATTTGATTACTTATGGTTGGGTCCTTACCAAATTTTATAAGTCCTAGGTGAAAACAACTTTAAATTAAAAACCCTGGACAAAAAATATTTGGCTTTACCTATCAATGGGCTGCATTTAAAGCACTATTTCCAGGCTTGAAATGGCAAGGCCTTGTATTATATGTAAATATGTCATGCGTTGTTTTTGCATGTGCAAATTTGATTTTCTTAGGTGTGTGTTAAGTTTTTCGCCTTCAACATTTATTTTAGCATGATGAGATTGTTCTGGACGAGGTTTTGGAGGCATTTTGATTGCATTTTTCTTTTCTTAGCTTAGTGTGTTGGTCATGGGACCCGTTTTGGGCTTGATTAAAAAAAAAAAAAAAAAAAAGGGGGGGATAGCAAAGTGGTTAGTTTGTATCCTTATCAATGTTCTAAAACTAGAAGTATATGAAACAACAAAATTGTATTACAGAAAGCTCCATGAGCACTGCAAACACATTAAAGAATTTCATTTGAAATTTGGGATACATGAAAGTTGTCAATTTTGCAAGATAAGGTGAAGCATTTTTGTATAATCCTTCTTACCCATTTGTGTTCAAGATGCATTGCATAATAGCCTCGAGTCTCATTCCATTCCATATTTCAAAAAAGCAACCACCAAAATCATGTCAGATCCTCTTAGGATCATTGCACAATAAACATTAAGTAAGGTCTTGGGGTTGGAAACTGATGCCGCATTGTCTTGAATTAGACACGTTCTGCACATATAAATAACATCTTGGGCAAAATGGTTGAAACCTTACTTGGAAGAAAAGTGAGGCGAAAAGGATTTTTCTTGTCTATCCCATCATGCAAAACATAGTCCATGAAACAGTTGTTTTCACCACTCCACCTCCATAACATCACTTGGATTGAAAGGATCGTACTACGTGTCCCTCATAAGGATGAGTAGTCATCCCTAAGATTCAAGGAAGCCATTACCACTCCACCTCCATAACATCACTTGGATTGAAAGGATCGTACTACGTGTCCCTCGTAAGGATGAGTAGTCATACCTAAGATTCAAGGAAGCCATTACCACTCCACCTCCATAACATCACTTGGATTGAAAGGATCATACTATGTGTCCCTCATAAGGATGAGTAGTCATCCCTAAGATTCAAGGAAGCCATTACCACTCCACCTCCATAACATCACTTGGATTGAAAGGATCATACTAAATGTCCCTTGCAAGGATGAGTAGTCATCCCTAAGATTCAAGGAATCCATAATTACTCCACCTCCATCACATCATTTGAGTTGGAAGGATCGTACTACGTGTCCCTCACAAGGATGGGTAGTCATCCCTAAAATTCAAGAAAGCCAAAGCCTAGACTATGGGGCTAATCTCCACTGGGGCTATAGATGTCTGACTAGCAGTGGAGTAGGCTCATGCGTGGTGACATGTCTCATTTAAAATCAAGACCTCTGACCGCTCACACGGATAGACTAGCTTGGCAGTTATCCATAATAGGTTTAATAATTTTGTTTAAGATGAGGTAATGAACTCAAATCAAAGTAGTAATGATAGGGTTAAATTCTCATCACGCTTAGGTTGAGAATCTGATTCCCCAAAGCTCTGATTTCACTTACACATGCACATTGATTCAATATGGCAGTGGCACATAACCAACCTTGAGATTGGGTATATGAACTCAGTTCATGCATGTTTGGTCCTAAGAGGGTTTGATAGTTTTAATGTTTGTGCTCGTGCTACTAAAAGTTAAGAGTCCTGGTAAAGCAGGTCAGCCATAGTTCATTATGCTGGAAATACATTTGATCTTGCATAGACCCTCCATGATTCATTATATGCATTCATGTGAAATTGGCAATAGAATGGGGAACTATTTCAAACCATAAAGAATGAATCACTATGCACACATTGAGCGGATGCTAAATAATTCTAATGTTTCATGTATTTTTGGTTTATTTACATTATTTGGATATTTGCTAACGCTTGCAGTTGAGTTGTAGGTTTTTAGGTTGGGTTTCTCACCGAAATGCTCAGGAGCATTTCCCAGTAGAGTCGCCATTTGTTGTGGCTGCTCCACAATGTACCCCAAAATTGGGGACCCACCTTTTTTTCATGTTTTCCAAGAAGACCGAAGTGGCCCATATGCTAAAGATCAAAGAAAAAGCAAAACATCGCAAGGAGAAAAAAGTGTCGCGATATCGCGACATGTTGTATTTTTGCGGTCCAAAGCAAAGAGAGAGAGCAAGGAGGAAAAAGTGTTGCGATATCATGACATGTTGCATTATCGTGGCCAAGATCAAGAGAAGAAAGAAAAGTGTCGCGATATCATGACATGTTGCATTTTTGCAACCAAATGAGAAAAGAAAGAACAAGAAAGAAAAGTGTCGTGATATCGCAACACGTTGCATTTTCGTGACCAAACGAGAAAAGAAAGAACAAGAAAGAAAAGTGTCGCGATATCGCGACATGTTGCATTTTCATGGCCAAGAGCAAGAGAAGAAAGAAAAGTGTCACGATATCGCGACATGTTGCATTTTCGCGACCAAACGAGAAAAGAAAGAGAAGAAAGAAAAGTGTCGCGATATCACGACATGTTGCATTGTCACGGCCAAAAGAGAAAAAGTGTTGCGATATCGCGACATGTTGCATTGTCGCAGCCAAAAGAGAAAAAGTGTGGCGATATCGCGACATGTTGCATTGTTGCGGCCAAAAGAGAAAAATAGAAATCATTTGTGTAACTTTAGTCTCTAGCATTCAATGGCATAAGATCAAAAATTTGTGACTTTGCTGATGATTCTTTCCTGATCATTAGGGAAGATCAAAAATTTGTGTCCAATTCTTTGCATTGCTTTGATATCTTTTGTGTAACTTTAGTCTCTAGCATTCAATGGCATAAGACTACTTGCTTTCGATAGCCTGTTAATCATTCTTACATTGGATTTCTCAATATCCCTGGAAATAGATTCAATTTGGTGAAGTTTTTAAGTTTTTGGGTATTTATTTTGCTTTTTAGAGTGCCTTTGCTCAACTTTGGAATCATGTGCTCAAAAAAGTTGATAAGAAGCTTTCTTATTGGATTACCAAGATACTCTCCTTTATAGGACAATTCCAGGTTTACTCCAAGATTTTGGCTACCACTCATGTGTATTTTGCTTCTTGCTAGACTCCATCTCGGGCCTGTTACCAAAATCTAGATAAGCTATTGCAAGATTTTATTTGGGCTAGCTCTTTCCAGAAGAAGGGATTTCATAGAGTAGCCTAGGAAATTTGTTGTCTTCCCAAGTCCTCTGGTGGGATGGGTCTATTTGACTGTCAACGCTATGGATTTGCTCTATGTGTAAAGTGGGTTGTTAGAGCTATTGACGACCCAAAAGCTTGGAAGGTCCTAATCTACTATTGTATTTCTACAGGTCTTCCTTTGGGTAAGAATTTTTGGTGGGGGATGTTTATCCCCTCTATTGTTACAACACCTGTATTTATTAAAATTAAGGCTCCTTTGTGATGCAAATCATTTGGTGAGCTTGGGAGGCTCTTAAACCCTAGCTCTATTGGTCTGGTGATGGGAAAAAAGGGATTCCATAGCCTCTCTTAATGTGTGGTGGTCATCATTCATTACTTACCAAGGCTCCCCTTTGGCCTCATTTCAATGGATTCATGCTTAACGATTTTTCAATAAGGGAATTGCTATCGGTTTTTATTTCTTCTCTTCTCATACCAAATATTGGATTCTTTGGGAGGTTTTCAAATGACTTCATAATTTAAAACTAGAATATAAGACCATGTATCATATTATGTTAGATAGAATTCCCTTCTCTTTTTGGCCAAACATTACTAGGCATTTCCAAAAACCTTGGTGGTTAGACTGAACCTGACCGAAGAACATCCTGTTAATTCAACACAAGGCATGTTTGGGATATTCATAGCTTTCTGCATGCTTGCCCATGGTGGGTAAGTTGAACTAGCATTGGGACTTAATATCCAGGTCTTCACAGTGGAAATTCCATTTTAACATGGTTTGGGTATCTTATCTTGAGCCAAAGTTGGCTTTTCTTGCTTGGAGTATATTTTTTTAAGGTTTATCTATGGGGAAAAAAATGAAATACTTGTGCGTGGCTAATCCCAAATGTTATTTTTACAATGAACCTAAAAATTGCACTTATGTTTTTGTTTGTGTCGTAAAGCTCCAATGGCTTGGAAGTGCTTAGAATATTTCTTTTGACTTTATATGGCCACTTATTTTTCTTGGCACCATTCCTTGTTAGGCGATGATCTTGATTTTTCTATTCCTCTTGTGTATGTTTGGAATATTTTTAGAGTCAATATTCTTTTTCACTTATGGAAGACCAAAAAAGTATAACTTTTTCCAGAGACACAACTTCTGATTCCTTTTATTTAGCTGCTAAGTATAATGTATTTTTTGACTCTTGGCTTTAGATATAGGTTCAAGTGGAAAATATTCTTATTGACATTCAGTACCTGAGGACTCTCCTAGATCATTGGACCAATGCATCATACACTGTCAATTGAGTCCCTTAAATTTGACATGATATCATAGTGCTAGCTCTCATTCATGATCTCATCAGGGATGTAGGGCATTGCCACGGGTAGGGAGACACTGGTCTCAACCTCCACTGGTAATCAAAAATTATTATTCTAATGGTGATGGTAAATCATCACTGGTGAGTGGATGGGATGTTCATCTAGAACCTTCACACCAAGTTTCAGGTTGGGGAGATGTGGTCGTGGCGATACCATTTAATGTTCTGTATGGCATGGTGATGGCCAAACCCCTCACCTTCAAGATATAAATGTGCAAGAGGTTAATAGTGTTGTTGATATGGGTGGTACTGAAATTGATGACAATGGTTGGGATGCTCTTGTTACTACCTCTACCTGGTGCCATGATGACAGTGTGGACAATTTTTTCCTCCTAATGTCTGGAAATGATTTCTATTTTGCAGATACATGTGGACAGTGGGGATGGATCATAAGTTTTGGAGTGTGGTTGTCACTTATGTAGCATACATCATATACAGAGTTCCTACCGAGATCATCCAAGTCATGACACCTCTTGAGAAATTAACAGACAAAAAATTTTATGTATCATGATTCTATATCTTTTTTAGGTACTTATTATATTATTTTCTTATTACACCTTATTGGATATCAAATAATATTATTGCACCTTATGATAGGTTGATAGAAGCTGAAAAAATTTGAAGTGAAGGTGAAGCACCAAGAGTCTCTTGTGGTAACCAAGATACATGCATTGAATGGATATATGCATGTATATATTCTATGTTGATATTGTGAAATAAAATTATGCGATTCATTCGCTATCATTTGTACTAAATAATTGATCTTACTACTCTTTAGTAATGCTTATATCTATTTTTTCCCTCTATTATTTATCTAGCTAGTTGTTTAATTAGATGAAGGTGGCACATCCTAATGTGTGCATTCCAACAATCATAGAATAAATCATTCTTGCATATTAAAATTTTTATGAGGGGATACATTTGTAAAGCCATCAAAATGAGGTAATTTTTTGAAAGGTCAAAATAAGACTTGTCTAGTACCTATCTAGTTGGTATTGAAAGACTTGATTCTCTAGATTCGTGTGAGATTTAAACAAATTTTTTTCTTTATTATACCAAAAACTATAGTTTTTGATAAGAGAAAACATCCAAATAATCAACATTTTTCTACTAGACAGGGTTATGCATAAGGGGTCAGCCCCAAAATATATTTATAAAGATTTGGCGAATCGATTTCAAAATCTGGGTGAATAGTTTTGAAACACATATAGAAGTTTCTCTATTATATGTTAAAAATTTAAACTTAAAATGGTCAAATTATTATAAAATTGGGGCGAATCGATCCAAAAAACAATGTGCACCCAAAATTTTTTGGCTAATGGACCCTAGTCAAGGGCCCCAAATATTAGCCAATTCCAAAATTTGAAAATCCTAATTTTAGTCAATTTTGCGAAAATAGCCACTATGCATAATCCTTCTACTGGAAATAAATTACTTATTTTCTTAGCCACTTGGGATTTGGAAATAAATTCCTTTCCATCTTAATCACTTGAGACCAGAGTTTGAGATAATACGATGACGTCTTGTCAAAAGTCTAAGGGGGTGAGGAAGGGCTCCATAGTTAAAAAAATAATAATAAGCTAGAATTTTTGGGGGATTATCTAACATGGTTAGGATCCTACTTTTAGAGCCCTTGTGTACGTAGTTGTTACATGTCATTCTAGAGAAAGTAAAGAAAAAACCCACATTGTTCATTATGAAAGCCTAGTGTTCTAGATAACATGTAGGCCACTATGACAAAAATGTGGAGAATGGAGGTGCTACCAAATTTCTTGATTTTAAGGTGGTATGCTTTCATGTTTATAGCAACATCATTGTGATTCCATGACAATGAATACAAGGTGGATTGGATGCTTTGTAATAAGTGATTATATGTTCAATACTCTTTGGTCTCAATTTTTTTAACGTAGAATTAATTAAAAGAAGCATTTTTTAAATGTGTTAAAAGAAGTATTTATTACCTTTCTATGCTTAAAGTGTTAAGTGAGAGAATTGGCTAGCTGAAACAAAGTGTGACTTTTTAAAGTAGATGAGAAGGGGTCAAATCCTACCAAGACCATTTTAAAAAAGAATTTAAAAAATAAAAGAGGAAGAAGAAAGACTAAAAAAAAAATTCCATGTCTTTAGTCAAATATCTACAAGAGGGTATATCAAAATTGTAGTGGTTTGATTTTGAGATCTCTTATGAGAGACCTAGTTTCAAACCACAATGGGGTATGTGTGCATGTGTGAGTGAGTTTGTTATAAAAAAATATAGAGGTTCAATGATGTATTACTAATACCAAGTTATTATGTCTTATTATGTTTTGTTTCTGAGTGTGAAAAGAGTCAGAGTTGTAATTAGTCAAAGGTCAGGGGATCGCCAAAAGTAAAAAATAAGTTATAGTATGGTGTAGTGCTTTGTATACAACGATAAGGGCCATCATGGAAATCTTGTGGGATAATTAATGAAGACTCTCATAATATTGCTCAAGGTGTTTAATATTCTGTATGTGATAAATTACGATACAAGGCAAAACATAACATGGGTCCCACAAGGGAAATCAACCAAGGGAAACCATGCATGGAGAAATATCCGCACTCATAACTATTGAATGATGCTCCTATAAGAGAAAATAGACCATATGGTTAGGCCATGATTTGCTCATTTGAGGGGCTGGGTCATGGTCCACTTGCTTCCAATAGGTTGTTTCACCCAAAATCCTTCTTCTCAATTTACAAATCTCTATGTGGTTGTTATGCTTAATTTAATACTAGGATGTCTATAATGGGAAACTTGTGGGATAATGGATCAAGACCATTGTAGTGTTGCTCAAGGTATTTAATATTTTTTATGTGAAAAAGTGCAAGACTAGGCAGTATGAGATGAATGAAGAATGAACCATAGAGCTAACATGAGGTCCATAAAGGAAATCAACCAAAGACAACCACACATGGGAAAAACTCCTCTCATCACCATTGAGTGATGCTCCTATAAAAAATGAGGGATTATATGGTTGGATCATTATTTACTTATTTGAGGAGCAGGATGATCTTTTACCTAATTCCACTAGGGCATTTCACCCAAAAACATGCTTCTTGATTTGCAAAGCTCTATATGGGTGTTGGTATTTTTATATCACCATGAGGTCCATCATGGGAAATATGTGGGATAATGGTTCAATATTCTTGTAATGTTGCTCAAGGTGTTTAATATTTTTATGTGAGAATGTACAAAACTTGGCAATATAAGGGGATAATAGAATGGATCCTACAGATAACATGGGAACAACACAAAAAATAAACCAATGAAAACTAGACATGTTAAAAACTCCACGCTCACCATAATTGAGTGATGTACCGATGAGAGAGGATGGAGCATATGGCTAAGTCATGATTTACTCATTTGAGGTATTGGATCATGGTCTGCTTACTTCCATAAGGGTATTTCATTCAAAATCATTCTTTTTGACTTGGAAAGCTCTATGTGGGTATTTTTATTTATATGAAATCATGAGGATCATCATGAGAATCATATGGAATAATGGCTTAATAATATCATAGTATTTCTCAACGTGTTTAATATTTTTTATGTGAGAAAGTATGAGACTCAGTAGTATGAGAGTAGTAGAGAATGGATCCTATAAATAACATGGGGCCCATAAGGGAAATAAACCAACAAAAACCACACATGTGGAAAACTCCACACTCATCACCATTGATAAATTCTCTCATGAGAGAGGATGGAGCATATGGTCTGGATATGATTCACTTGTTTAAGGGACTGGGTCATGCTTCACCTACTTCCAATAAGGTATTTCACACAAAAAGATACTTCACAATTTAAAAAGCTTTATGTGGGTTTTGTAATTTATATACAACTATGAGGGCTACCATGGGAAACATGTGGGATAATGTGGGGGAGCAAAGAATGGACCCTAAAGCTAATATGGGGCTAACAAGAGAAATCAACGAACAAAAACTACACATGAAAAAAACTCCACACTCACCACCATTGAAAAATTCTCCCATGAGAGAGGATGGAGCTGAAAGCACGAGGATACAGAAGCAAAAAGGAAAGCGAGTATGCGAAATGCAAACAAAAACCGGACTCAACGCTAAATCCTAGAAACTTGAAAGTGCATGAAAAGAGGGAAAAGCACAAGCGAATCAAAATGAAACAAATAGGAATAAATAAGACAGCCCTTTTTTATTAATATGTTTCAAACTCTGTTACAATGTGCATCCTCCCCTTCCAAGGGCTAGGAGCGTTTCAAGCATGAGTTCTTGTTACATCCATGGGCGCCTTTCCTTCTTCCGCGTGCCCACATGTAAAATGGGCGGACCAAAACGTCGTCGTCACTTGGAATGATGGGTCTTGATCCTCTCTACTCCTGCGATGTCTGAACCCTATTTTCAAAGGAACAATAAATGGTCAGTAGCACCTGTGAATGAAACAAAGCATGCAATCCCCAAGCCTACAATAAGTGAATGAGAAAAATGAATTAAAATGATACTAAAACAGATCCAAATGCCATGAAAATTTGACAAGGGCATCAAGATACCACCAGGAAGGTTCTACAAAATGAATAGTCAAGAAATTCCTCACCAATTTGAATTCGCTCTCGGGTGGGACGAATTCACCTACAACATAACGCCGAATAGGTACTACCCCAATGTCCTACCTAGGAAGCTCCAAAAGACTTGAAAACTTGGGATTAGATAATTGGGGGCATTTTGGGAAGACCCAGATGGTCATATTTTCCCAATTTTGCCTCCATCAACAAGAATTTGATGATGCTACCTGTAGGTTAGTAAAGGCGAACAAAGCTAGAAATATGATCAAAATTTCTCAAAACGAGACGAAATTCAAATGACAACCTATCTAAAAATCATAGAATTGAATGCAAAAATGCAAGAAAGCAAATCTACCATGGAATTCCCATCGCTCCGAAAGGGGACGATTAGGATTATGGCAGTGTGGGAGGGGGCGCCCATGGGGTAGACCGCCCATCGTTTGAGGCCTGATTTCGACACAAATCCACTTGGGATGGGTCCAAAACCTCCTATGTGGTATTTTCAGAAAATTTGGTGGGGTATTGTGGCAAAATTTCAGGTTTTGGGATCAAGATTTGTCCTCCCAATAGTCACCCAATGACCTCCTTTAGAAAGGAGATCAAGGATGTGAAAGGTGCAAATCCAAAAGGTGTGAGATGTGTAAATAAAATGACAAAACTTCATTGCTCTAAAATGCTACTTCTCTTCATATTTTGGGGTGAGGAAAATCACCAATTTATAGACCTGGAGGTCTCTTGAAATGGGCATGCAGATCATGCCTCCCCGGGGGGAAGGAGATTCCTCCCTAAATAGGGACTTCATGACTGACCTTACAGATGCCTCTAATGCTTGAAAATGCTCACCCATACTCCCATGCGATGAAGGAAGCATTGGGTGGTGGACCTGAGTTGCCATTTCTCAAGATTTGACTTTTTGCCCGTCAAACCTGTAATTCGCCCCACCCTAGAGCGAATTCAAAATTCATCCCTGGGTGAGGCGAATCCCATTTTTAATTCATCCCAAGGTGGGATGGATACTAAGCAAAGTTCTTGAATGTGCCAAATTGATCTCTAACCTTTCAAAACTACTGTGAGAGTGGTTAGGACCACTGTTTGACCTATGGGGGTTGCCCTTGAGGCTGTGTGTGTCAAAGTGATCAGTTTTTGTAGTCACATAATCATCTTGGTGTTTTTTTGGTGTCTACAGAAGCATATGACTAGGTTATGATTCACTCATTTGAGGTTTTGATTCATGTTTTACCTTCTTCCACTAGGGAATTCCATCCAAAATTCTACTTTTTAATTTATAAATATTTTTGTGGATTTTGTTCTTTATATACCACTAGTACGACCATCATGGGAAACATGTGGTATAATGAATCAAGGCTCTCACATTGTTGCTTAAGGTGTTTAATAATTTTTATGTGAAAATGTATCAGACTAGGCAATACAAGAGGAGATAAGAATGGATCCTAGAGCTAACATGAGGTCGACAAGGGAAATCAAAAAATAGAAACCACGCATGTGGAAAACTCCACACTCACTACCATTGAGGGATGTTCCCATGAGAGATGATGGAGCATATAGTTGTGCCATGATTCACTCGCTTGAGGGGATCAATAATTATTTTCCTGCTTCCACTAGGACATTTCACTTAAAATCCTATTTCTATGTTGGTGTAGTGCTTTATATACCACCATGAAATACATCATGACAAACATGTGGGATAATGGTTAAAGACTCCCACATTACTCAAGGTATCTAATATTTTTTTTTTTAGAAAGTATGATAGTAGGTAGTATGAGAGGAGCAGAAAATGGACCTTATAGCTAACATGAGACCCATAAGGGAAATCAACCAACATAAACCACATATGGAAAAAAATCCACGTTCACCATTATTAAGCAATTTTCCCATGAGAGAGGATGAAGCATATGGATGGGCCATGGTTTACTCATTTGAGGGTTGGATCATAGTTCACCTATTTCCACTAGGTAATTTCACCTGAAAACTTACTTCTCAATTTGAAAAGCTCTATGTGGGTGTTTTTTTATATACCATCATGATGGCCATCATGGGAAACATGTGGGATAACGTATCAAGAGTAACGTAGTGTTCCAAAAAGAGTTTAATAATTTTATAGGAGAAATTACAAGATTGGGTAGTGCAAGATAAGTGAAGATTGGATCTCATAACTAACATGGGGTTCACAAGGGAAATAAACAAAGAAAAATCACACATGGGAAAAAATCCATACTCACCACCATTAAGTGATGCTCCCATGAGAGAGGATGGAGAATATGGTTGGGCCATGATTCACTTGTTTGAGGGGTTAGGTCATTGTTTTCTTGCTTCCACTAGGGCATTTCACCCAAATGTTTACTTTTGGATTTACAAATTTCTATATAGGTCTTATGCTTTATATGCCACCATGATTGCCATCATGAGAAACATGTAGGATAATGTCTAAATACTCTTTCATTGTTGTTAAAGGTGTTTAATATTTTTTATGTGAGAAAGTACAATACTAGGTAGTACAAGAGGAGCAAAGAATGGACCCTAGATCTAACATGAGGCCCACAACATAAATATACCAATAAAAACCACATATAGGAAAATCCACACTCACCACCATTGAGCAATGCATTCATAAGATAAAATGGAGCATATGGCTAGGCCATGATTTTCTCGTTTGAAGAGTTGTTTTATGGTTTTCCTACTTCTAATAGGGAATTTCACCCAAAATCATACTTCTCAATTTGTAAAGCTCTAAATGGGTGATATGCTTTATTTACCACTAGGAGGTCCATAATGGAAAACATATGGGATAAATCATCAAGAATCTCATAGTGTTTCTCAAGATATTTATGAGTTTTTATGTGAGAAAGTACGAGACTAGGTAATATGAGATGAGTGAAGAATGATCCATACAACTAACATGGGGCTCATAAAGGAAATCAACTAAAGGAAACCACACATGGAAAAACACCAAAACTCACCACCATTGAGCGATGCTCCTATGAAATGGGATGAAGCATATGATTGGGCCATGATTCACTCATTTGAAGGGTTGGGTCATCATTTGCTTGCTTTCACCAAGGTATTTCATCCAAAATCCTTCTTCTTAATTTGTAAAGCTCTATGTGGGTGTTGTGATTTATATACCACCATGAGGACCATTGTGCGAAATATGTAGAATAATGGCTCAATATTCTCATATTTTTTCTTAAGGTATTTAAGACTTTTATGTGAGATAAAATGAAACTTGGTAGTACAAGAGGAGTAAATAATGGACACTAGATCTAACAAGGGGACCACAAGGGAAATAAACCAATTAAAACCACACATTTAAACTCCACACTCACCACCATTGAGCGTTACTCTCATGAGAAATAATGGAACACATGTCTAGGGCATGATTCACTCATTTGAGGGGCTAGGTCATGGTTCACTTGCTTCCACAAGGAAATTTCATAAAAAATCTTGATTCTTGACTTGCAAAGCTCTATGTGGGTATTCTTCTTTATATGCCACTGTGAGGACCATCATCAAAATAATTTGGGATAATGGATCGAGACTCTCATAGAATTTATTAACATGTTTAATGTTTTATATGTGAGAAAGTGTGAGATTGGGTAGTACGAGAGTACCAGATAATGGATCCGAGAGCTAACATAAAACCTAAGGAAAATCAACCAACAAAAACCACACATGTGGAAAAATCCACACTCACCACCATTGAGAGATGCTACCATGAGAGAGAATGAAGCATATGGTTGGACCATAATTCACTCATTTGAGGAGCTTGATCATTGTTTGTATGCTTCCATTAGGGAATTTTACCCAAAAATCTATTTCTCAATTTGTAAAGCTCTATTTTGGTGTAGTTATTTATATACCATCATGAGTGACATCATGATAAGCATGTGGAATAATTGCTAAAGACTCTAACAATGTTACTGAAGGTGTTTAATATTTTTTATGTGTGAAAGTATGATATATGATAGTATGAAAGGAGTAAATAATGGACCCTAGAGCTAACATGAGATCCATAAGGGAAATCAACCAACAAAAACCACATATGGGAAAATCTCGACACTCACCATACTTCAATGATGTTCCCATGAGAGAGGGTAGAGCATATAGATGGGCCATGGTTTGCTCGATTAAGGGGTTGGGTCATAATTCACCTACTTCTACTAATTCATTTCACCTAAAAGTCTACTTCTTAGTTTGCAAAACTCTATATGGATGTTGTTTTTTATATACCACCATGAGATCCATCATGGGAAACATGTGGGATAATGGATCAAGATTCACTTAGTGTTGCTAAAAGTGTTTAAGATTTATTATGGGAGAAATTACAAGACTAGACAATATGAAATCAGTAGATAATGGACCCTAGAGCTAACATGAGAAAAAATTCATACTCACCACCATTAAACGATGCTCCCATGAGAGAGAATGGAGCATATGGTTAGGTCATTATTCACTAATTTGAGGGATTGGATCATGGTTCACTTACTTTCACTAGGGTATTTCACCTAAAAGTCTACTTCTCAATTTGTAAAGCTCTATGTGGATCTTGTGCTATATATACCACCATGAGGGCCATTGTGGAAAACATGTGGGATAATGGCTCGACTCTCACATTATTTCTCAAGGTGTTTAAGATTTTTTATGTAAGAAAGTACAAGACTAGGTAGTATGAGAGGAGTAAGGAATGGAACCTAGATCTAACATGAGGACCACAAGAGAAATAATCCAAAAAAAACCACACATGGGAAAAAATCCACACTCACCACCATTGACCAATGCTCCCATGAGAGAGGATGAAATATATGGCTAGGCTATGATTCGATCATTTTAAGGTCTAATTCATGGTTTACCTACTTCTAAAATTATCAAAGACATTTATGTTTGTAAATATCACTTTCAATATGGTGTTATAATATCTATTGGTGTTGTGAAAAGAATATAAATGGTGCTTCTAAATATAATATATGCATGACTTGTACATCAATATTTATAGATGTGACCCAAGCTATGCTCGAAAATCCTATAATGATAGAGTTGATGGTAAAAACATAACATGGAAGTGTTTGAATGTGTGATGGATTTCAAATGAGACTAATCCAGTAGTAATGACCCAAAGGTGATGTCCTAGAGGTAAACCCCTAGGTTGACCAAGAGGTGATGACCTAGAGGAGATGATCCAAAGCTAGACCTAGAGGTAATTACCAAGAAGTAAATCTAAAGGTGATTACTAAAAGCTATATCTAGAGCTAAATCCCAAGATAGATTCAAAGCTAGAGTCTAAGCTAGAGCTTGAGTTAGGTAAAGCTAGCACTTGCACTAGAGCCAAATCATAATTTTATTACCCTTAAAATTGAGGGGGTAGTAGTTTTCTATGCAAGGTGTATTTTTTATCGTGAATGACACCTTCAAATATTTTTCATAATATATAATGTAATAAAGAGGATATTGGGTACTTATTAAATTATTGTATGACTACAATATATTGGATGTTAGGTAATAATATCACACCTCATGAGAGGTTGAGATAATCTAAATAGTCACACCTCACATGATACTAAAATAATTTGAATACTTTGAAGTGAAGGTTAAGAACCAAGAGTATCTTATTACAACTAAGAGATATACATTGTATGAATATATGTTTTATAGATTCAAGGTTGGTTTTATGAAATAAAATTTTATTATTCATTTTCTATCAATCATTGGATCTGTAGCATGGGCTCACATACCCAACGACCTTTAGAAGGAGGTATCAATAAAACATTAGTGTATTTTTGTAGGGTTTTTAGATACCTTAAAGTCATATTATTTTTATGATCCTTAGAGGCATGAGATTTTCATCTCAAGAGGTGTCATATTTAATGCATATCTTCCAAGTAAGCCTTCCACCAAATGAGCTAATATTTTAGCCACTGATTGTTTTAACCCTTTGACTGTCTGTAATGTAGCTAGTTCTTCTAATATTTTGGTTGGCTCTATTCCTTTTAGAGCATCTTCTTTAATTTTATCAAGTGGTTGTTTTTTACCTATTTATTTGACCCCCTCATACATAGCACCATATGTAGCACTCTCTTTTCCAAGGTTAGGAAAGGATGAGTAGGACACACTAGTTCATAATGTTTTAAACTTTCATGATGATATTAGTTTTTATGAGTTGTATTCTTTATTTTTAGCTTGTGATATTGATTTATTATAGGATACATGTGATTATTTGGTTTATCTAACACTTAGGTGGGATAAGACACATTTTAATTATGCCTAGCCTATTTTTTTATCTTAAGTGACATTGGAAGGCTCATTTTTTAGTATTGCTTTTAAAAGTAGCACATTCTCAAGATTCTCTCACATATTTTAAATCTAAGGGTAGGATAGAATGGGAAGATGCTATGTCAGTAGAGTATGATATATTTATGGAAGAATAAGAAATATGAGTTGGTTTCTCTTCTAGAAAGCAAGAATATTGTTGGTTGTAAATGTGTCTCTAGGATGAAATAAACATCAAATTTTTAATATATAAGCACAAGCAATACCTTACTGCTAAGGTATTTTATCAATACGAAGGAGTGACTATTTTAATACTTTTGCACCAATGGTTAAGATGGACTCATTTAGGATGAGTTTCTGCATTATTGACTCATATGGATGGAAGGTACATAAAATGGACATGAAGAGTTCATTTTTACATTGGGAGATTTAGGAGGAAATCTACAAGTAGTGACCATCCAATTTTTATCTTTATGAATATACTCCATTGGTTTATTATCTGACTAAGTCCTTATATGGACTAAAGTAGGCTCCTTGTGAATCTTATAAGAATATCCATTCCATTTTCCTCAGTTATAGGTTTCACTAATGTTTACATAAAATATTAGGATGGGAAAGCTTTGGTGATTGTGTTGTATGTTTATGATCTTATCATATCCATAAACTCCTCTACTCTAGTCTAGGTAATGAAGTCATACATTAAACTTAGCTATATTATGGGTATTCACTACTCCATTAGCTTTGATCTATTTTTGAAAAGTTTTCTAGATGTTGATCGGGAAGGTGATTTGGATAAATGATGGTCTACCATAGGCTTTATATTTTAATTGAGATATAACTTTATTTCTTTATGCTCTAAATGCTTAATCCATTATTTCTTAGTCCTCCATAGAGGTTAAATACTATGCTACTAACAGGGCACGTAAGCATCCCAAGTGGATGCTAATGATTTTGAAGGATATTTGAATTATTTTAAGCTTTTCAATCATTATTTGATGTGATAATAAGAGCACTACCAAAATTGTGTATAATCTAGTGTTCCTCTAATACACAATGCACATAAAAATGTAGATGCAATATGGATTTATGCATGTGGAGTGGCTGATCTAGATTTTGTGTCTTCATTAGAGTAGATAATGAATATTTTGACCAAGATATTACCCAAGATCACTTTTTTGTACATGCATGAGCTTCATGGAGTTGGAGAGTATCCATTATGGGGGAAGCTAAACAAGGGTCTCTATATTCCCCTTATTTAGCTTAAGGGGTATGTTGGAATGTGTGGTGCTTAAACTTATCTTGAGGCCACAACAAACTTTTATACTTGTATTAGTCATATCTTTCCTTTGGGCCCATGTAAACCTTGAAAAAGGTGCTTTTATAACTTATTATAATATTTTCCCCTAAAGGTTGGTCTCACAACATTGACCTAAAGGTATCATGCATTTGAGTATAAAAATTCCTTCATACCAACCATTTCGATCATCCATTGAAGTGTAATTTTATTTTTGTTTAGTGATATTATTTGGTTTTCATGGAAATTCCATCATATTTTATGTTATGCTTTTATTGCTATTTATTCCTTTTTTAAAAATACTATGTAATGTTTGATTGTTTTTATTTATGGAAATTACTATAAAATAAAATATTAATGTGATTAATTAGCACATTACATGTGGTAAATTCTACTTATCGTAGCATTAAAATTATATTCATAATATGAAAAGACACTCGCAAATTATATTCATAATATGAAAATACTTTGATTCCTTATAAAGGAATATATTGGTGGATATTTAAATGCATATTATGCCAAAGTATGTGTCTTGGAATTATCATATCATATTTAGAAACTTGGATTGAGGATCCACTCTTAGATTAATATCTTGAATCCCATATCCCAATTCAACCTCATAAATATGAAATACATCATGGGATCTATATGTGGTATATGGTGCAATATTATAATCATTGAATTGAAGTGTGTTATCTAAAATAATAATATATATGTTTAAACATATAAATCTATAATTTCAAAATCATTTGAATTTATTGATTTAAAAAAAATTAAACTAAATAACCAAAATATTCCGTTTTTGTATATGTATAAGGTTAACCTACAACGCTTGATATCGCATAGCCTAAGTATTTTTTCACACATCATGGATGAGATGGATTAATTTAAATGTCACTTGTTAGGTCTTTTTTGCACACATGATGAAATTCACTCACATTCCTTGGTTTGTGTCCTCTTTGTTAAGGGACTGATGAAGGAGCTGGATGATCTCATAGACTTAAGATTCATTGATCATGTTATAGATCCAACACATGAACAATATAGCAAATAATATGATAAGATACATTTTTATTCTATTAGTATTCCAGTAAATAACATGATAAGATACCTCTTTACTCTACTAGTATTCTCTGATTATAAATAATTTCAACTTAGATGCTAGATACTATATTTTTAATAAGATATATTTATTTTAAAGAACACATATTTTTTTATCATATTTACAATTATGTTAAAAAAATATTATGATATATGCACACACTTATACAACATTATTTATCATAACATATTTGACAATTTAGTTTATTTTATCATAACATATTTGACAATTTAGTTTATTTTTAAAATTTAAGTAGAGTTTTGAAAAAAATACCATTTTCTTTTTACATCTATTTATTTATATTGAGCTATTTGTTTTTGCCAATATTTAAACCTTGGTGTAGACTACATCAACTATTTGTTCTAGCTATTAAATAAAAAAACTAATAACATTTAACATTAACTATATTTTTTAAAATTTTACTTTTCTTTAATATCAATTTTTTTTTTAATTTTTAATTTTTTTTTTTAGAAAACATTTAAAAATTACAATAACAACCACCCTCAAGGGATTTAAACACACGACTACTTAACCATTTAAGAAGCAATTACTCTATCAAATTTTAAAAAGTTTACATATGAGACTAACCATAAATTCCTATAAGCTTAAGTATAATTTAAGTAACATATACGTGTTTGTATTATTTTTTAAAATTTACTATTTATTTTACATATATATTCATTATATTTATATAAATAATATAATATAAAATAAAATAATATAATATAACTTTTTATTCTTTAAAGGACATAAATACAAGTTTAAAAAAAAATTGTTAGCTATACTCGCTAGTGATTCATCAAATATAATTTGTGCAAGAAAAAAAAATTAAAAAAAAAAACACACTTAGAATTCAATCTCGTAATTATAAGAAGGAATAAATAAATCAATCAATCAAACCGCGTCATTAATATAATATATATATTTTTAAGGATACTGTAAAATTATATTTATATATATATTTTTGATTTATAGGGGCTATAGTTACAGTTGTTTTTTTACTGTTAAACAGTTTAAATTTTGGGGTTGATTATGTGTAATTCTTATTCCATCTAATTAATTTTAGCTTGAAATAAAATGGACCACCAGGTGCTGGGCATTCGGAAGACAATTCAGATAAAGGTTGACTTCCCTTAAGCTTTAAACTTAAACCTCTTTTGGTAAATACCCAACCACACTTTCACTTACCAATCTACCTAACCCTTCAACCTTTCAACTCTTGAAGTAAGATAATATAAAATATAATATAAAATATAACTACTAACGACGAGAAGTCACCGACGTTATTCCTGGTAGAAAGTCTTTGCCTTTCCATCCCATCATCGCAGACATTAGGGCACCGTGTAAGGCAAGAAAATTTCAAACCGCGTAATCACTATCATGACGTCATTGTCCTCGTACAAATTTTACGCGTTTCCTTCACAATCATAATGGAAATTAAACTTGAACCCCACTATACGGCAGATTTACTTCCAAAACTAAAAACATTACGAGAAGCGTTAACAATTCAACGACCAATACAAATGCGAAACTTGTCTGTGCAGTGGGAATTCGGTCCACTTAAAATGCTAAATTTTGGGCAAACCACCACAAAAATTTGAGGCAATTGAGTTGGTTTGTATTACCAAATTATCATTTTAGGAATAATCTCCGTTTTCCTATAAGAGCTTGGAAAGAACTTTGCATAAGCTAGCTTGGACCTGAGGAGTGTTGAAGGGTCAGCCATAAAAAAAAAAAGATATTGTTATAGGATTGTTACGGGAAAGATCCTTGAAATGTAGATGGAGGTAAGCAGAAACCTTCAGCTAGTGCTCAAGAAGGGATTACAAGTTTAAAGCACCTCCGTAGATATTTTAATGTCAGATGATATATTAAGTCTGGTCCAACTCTCTCTCTCCATATACTCTAGAATTCTGATTTCCGACTTTATTACTTTCTGCTAAAAAGCCCTTTCATCCGCTTAATTCGACCTGGCCATCAAGGAAGATAGGAGAGAATCCGCAATGAATATTCAAGGCATTCTTAAGTGTATTCAGCGAAACCCCAAACGATCTTTATCTATGCTTATTCTTTCTTTTGCTATAATATTGGCGAGTATTATGTTGACAGGCTTTACCTATGTTTCGTTATGTCTGTTACCAGTATGCTTGGTTCTGTGGTGGTGGTGTAGAGGAAGATACGAGGGTGGAGATAAGGTTTTTATTGATGATGAGATGCTCAGGGGGTTGAGTGGGCATCCACATATGTTTAGCTACAGGGAACTGGATACTGCGACTAACAGCTTCGCCACCGAAATCGGGAGGGGAGGATTTGGATCTGTATTCCTGGGTACACTCAAAGATGGCAGAAAAGTTGCCGTCAAACAATTAAATAATACAGAAGATGAGGGACGTGACGATTTTATTGCGGAGGTGAGAACACTTGCTTCCATCAACCATTCTAATCTTGTTAGATTGTATGGCCTCTGCGTAGAAAAGCGTCATCTGTTGGTCTACGAATTTATGGACAACCGTTCTCTCCATGATTGGCTCTTCAGTTCAACGAGAGAATCCCTTGACTGGAAGGCAAGATATTCCATTGCTGTGGAGACTGCTCGCGGCCTCGCATATTTACACGAAGACTCCACCCGTCGCATTCTTCATCTGGACGTCAAACCTCACAACATCCTTCTGGACGAGAATTTTAAAGCCAAGCTCTCAGATTTCGGACTGGCCAAGATATTGAATAAGGACGAGAGTCGTCTAGTAACATTCCACGTCAGAGGAACGCCCGGATATATTGCTCCCGAGTGGGTTTTAGAATATGGAATCACTGCCAAGACCGATGTTTACAGTTACGGGATGGTGCTCCTTGAAATTGTCGGCGGCCGCAGAGTGGTGGATAGGTCGCAAGATAATGAACAGTGGTATCTTCCTTCCGTAGCGTTTGAAAAGGCAAGACAAGGAAAGCTGGAGGAGTTATTTGATAGAAGACTTTCAGTGTCGGAGGAGGCGGTAGTGGAGATGAAGAGAGTGCTTAAACTGGCATTGTGGTGTATTCAGAGCAACTCAGCGCTAAGGCCAAGGATGTCCGTTATATTACAGATTCTGGAAGGAGGCTTACAGATGATGGATCCTCCTTTGGACTGCAGCCTTCCGTTCCGTCCTTCCGCTGATAATAATCATCTTTTAAGCATTATGGAAGAAGAGACTCAGACCATATTGGAAAAATCATCTTCTTCGATGGACCATCAGGGGCCCCGTATTTCTTCTTCTCACATCGTTGTTGTGAATGTAGGTTAAAGTTTCTTGAGTCCAGCCTATGTCATTAATTTTTCACTTTGGAACAGTTTAAGTTTGTTTCAGTCCAAGTTATGTCATTATGACGCTGTATTCGTACGAAATGTTTGTGCGCAAAATGAATGGAAAATATTGTATTTTCATGTCCCAGAATTTTCATTTAAGATAAGAATATTGTATTTTCATGTCCCAGAATTTTCATTTAAGATAATGATTAAAGCTTTCCGTCTTTGTTATTTGTAGAATCTTAAAGACATTTACCACATATAGGGGTTTTATATTTAATAATTTAATACTTTCTTTATGAAGCTATTATCATCTTCTTCGATGAACCATCAGGAGTTCCCTATTTCTTCTTCTAACGTTGTTGTGAATGTTAGCTAAAGACTGTAAAACTGCATAATCACTTTGTCACAATTTATGTTTGTTTCCATCAATCTTATGATGTCGTTATGTCACTAAAGACGTTTACTCCCAAATATCGCCTTTATAAATGAATGAAATAATTTGAACTTCATCGAAAGAAAAAATAAAACTATATAATTATTTATAATATTTTAAAATAATTTAAATTTTTAAATTAAAAATCTAGTTATCTATATAAGCTGTTTAAATTATTGTAACAAGGGAAGTTTCTTGTGTTCATCGGTTTTTCATTTTGGATTTTTTTTTCTTTGAAAAGTAAAAGCTTTTTTTGGTTTTATTTGTTAAAAACTTAAACCGATTGATTTTTTTTTAAATAATTTATTTATAAGAAATTTAAAACTTAACTTTATTTATAATTCACAATTAAATTGATATTATACTTATAAAATGTAATTTTATATGCTAAAACATTACTATCTATAAAATGTAATTTTATATACTGAAACATTACTAAAGATATCCAAATTCTTTGTTTTGCATACTCAAATCCTTTCATTGTAGCATATTAAACTACTAGAATTCTTTGTTTTGCATACTCAAAAATAATATCTTTTGCAACTACAAAAAGGATTAGCATAACACCTTTTCATATATTGGAAAAACCCTTCTCAAAATGAATGCACAATTTTGTTCCAAATCAATGCTTTATAACTCTCTTGGTTTTTCAAAATAAAATATCAAATCATAAACCAAGTCCTTCAATATTAATGCAAATATTACAAACAATAAAAACACATTTTACACCTTTTTCCACTTTCATAAAATAATTTCCAAACCACTTAATGACCCATAACACATATTTATAATATTAAATCAGTCATTTATACCTTATCACTCCTACTTTTGTATATATAGAAATAAAACTTAATGACAACAATATCTTCAAAAATATTTGGCAAAAATAAATTACCCTTATACCTCCTATATGCCAAAAACATTTACACCATAGCACACCCCTCAAACTCCATGTAAAGAAAATATTAAACAACCTTAGCACATACCTTTTAATAAAAATATTATCGTTGGCACGGATGGGAATCAACCCTCCGACCTCAAACTCCTAAAAGAATGTGTGATCGCTTGTGCTAGCCAAGCGGTTGAGACAAAATGTATAGGCCTCCACCTTTATCCCCTTTGGTACATTCACCAAAAAAGTTAAACCCTTCAAAACTGGTGCTAGGGAGAATCGAACTGAAACCACTCCCTCTCAAACGACTTAGCACGAATCTAGCCACCATCTGGACTACCTTGGCTGGATGATGTCAAAGAGTGAACAAAAATATGTATTTTGTTCTCCTGCTGCGCTCCTTAATCAATGCTATCCCCTCTTCCTTATTCGCTATCACCACTTCGCACGAAAATAAAAAATCAAGCACCGTTTCATTTCCAAATTCTTAAGAGGTATTTATATGTTTCCATGCACATTTTTTAAATGTTGGCCCTCTTTCAAATTTATTTTAATAATTTGAATTATCTTTGGCGCCATGTAAATTTATACTTAGGTATTATAATATTTTTTAAAAATATTATAATAAAACCTTTTTCCTTGGGTCTTTTTCCACCAATGAGAAGTCTTATCTTTTCTTTGCAATTTAAAATCTCCCTTTGTTTTTTATTTACCAAATGAAGCCCTTTTTACTTTCAAACTCTCTTAATAATAAATAAATTTAAAATTTAAATATTATAATCCTTTTATTCAAAATTCTCTTTGCTTTCTTTCATAACCATGGAAAAATATTTTGTCTTAATATTTATTTCATAAAGTACTTTTGCCCATATACTCTTTGATGACTTTTCCTTTGCATTTCTTATTTCAACCTTGAAGAAAAAAGTCAACCTTTTCACCTTTGACATCAATGACAACCAAAATACTCAAAATTTCCAACAATGGTAAGATGACAAGTATTTCTCTTTGAAAATATTTGATTCTACATGCTATGTGCATAGTACCAAAGAAAAAAGGAGAACATTTTATGAGAAATCTATCAAGTGTATTTTTTTTGGATACTCTAATGAATCCAAAGCTTACATGTGTTTTTATCCTACTACTGACAAATTGCATGTTAGTAGAGATGTAAATTTCAATGAAGAGGGGGCATATAGTAAAGAGACTAATGATGGTGTTGGCATCACTCCTTAAATTTTAGAATCAACTCCTATTGATCCTATTGAAGCCTTGCAGCCCCAACAAATCAGCACTCCTATGTCAACTATTGAAACTCCATATTCAGGTGGCAGTGTTGGTAAAAAAGGCTCAACAAATATCATCCACATTCTCAAATGTTGGATAAACATTAACAAGAAGAGTGACAAGGCTGCGGTCAAAACAAGGTGAGCATTTGATTAATTATGCATTATTATCCTCTTCTATTGTTGAGCCTCCAAACTTTAAAGAAGCATGTGCTAATGAAGATTAGACAAAGACTATGGAAGATGAAATAGAACATATTGAGAAAAATAACTCTTAGGGGCTAGTTTCTCCTCTAAAAAGAAAGATCATTGTTGTTGTTAAATGGGTCTATAAACTAAAGTATAATGTTGATGGTAACATAGTCAAACATAAGGGATGTTTGGTATCCAAAATTTTTGATGAAAAATTCTAAATATGCATACGGTAAACTTAGTTTTTAATCAAGCTCATCCAAAAGAAGTAGTTGTCAAATTTTAGAATGAAAAAAAATGAAAAGAAGCCTAATAAGCCTTTCAAGAAACCTACTTGTGAGTTTTGCAAAAAGGAAGTGCACAAAGTAAATATTTTTAGCATTGAGATCAAGAAGCTTGAGGGAGCAATAAGAAAGGAGGTGTTGATGTTGGTCTTTTCTATGAATAAGGTGAAGATAGCTTTTATGGAAAAAACCTCATAGGATCATATACTGGTTCATTCCACATAGTGGATATCCATTTATTTAAATGAGTCAATGACATATTAAAGGGCAACTAGGCACATGATGAATCACAAGTATCTCTTATAGGGCTACAATAGTAACATGCAAAGGAACATATTGTGAATGAATATGGTTATTTATTATAGTTTGTAGGATATGCAGACATCAACATAAGATCTTTGTCATTTGATGAGGTAATTCATATTCCTAATTTATGCCTTAGTTTATCTATTTATCACATTACTCATACAAATACGAAGGTAGAATTTTGGATTTATAGATGTGTAATCAAGGATATATAAAATGGATTTAAGATTATTACTTTTTTTTATTGTGGTGATATTGACCACATGTATAAGTATGTATAAAAACCTACATATGTTTCCCTTCCTAAGAAAAAAATTGTATTGTTATGGTTGAGCATGTAAATAATAAAATTCAAAGTCAGTATCATAGGTTTTAGCATCTGAACAATATATATTTAAGGTATATAAGTTATCATTATATGTCCATTGATATTTCATGCATATCCCATCCCATTGGTGCATATGTAGGGTGTATTATGAAAAATATTCATAAATGGGCATTTCCAAAATGGAACACAAGGTGAGAATCACATCTCTTATAGATCATACATAGTTATATTTGTAGATCTATAGTTACACCATCCCTCTTAGGGAATATGAACTTCCTTATTTTGATTGATAATTTCTTTAGTATTTTTGGTTGTACACCATTCACACTAAGGATGAGGTTTTTGAGACGTTTAAGACCTTCAAGCCCCATTTTGAGAATCATATAGAGAGGAGAATCAAATGTATAAATAAAGATAGGGTTGGTTAATAAATTAGCTATGATTTAAAAAAAAAAAGGCTTCTTATGGAATTATATATTAGAGGATTGTTCACAATACTCTTGAACATAATGGTATAGCTAAGATAAAATAGGGTGATCATGGACATGGCACAATATATGATTCATACCAAGGGGATGGATCATAAGTTTTGGAGTGTGGTTGTCACTTATGTAGCATACATCATATACAAAGTTCCTACCGAGATCATCCAAGTCATGACACCTCTTGAGAAATTAATAGGCAAAAAAATTGATGTATCATGATTCTGTATCTTTGTTAGGTACTTATTATATTATTTTCTTATTACACCTTATTGGATATCAAATAATATTATTACACCTTATGAGAGGTTGATAGAAGATGAATAATTTGAAGTGAAGGTGAAGCACCAAGAGTCTCTTGTGGCAACCAAGAGACATACATTGAATGGATATATGAATGTATATATTCTATGTTGATATTGTGAAATAAAATTATGTGATTCATTCACTATCATTGGTAACAAAGAATTGATCTTACTACTATTTAGTAATACTTATATCTATTTTTTCCCTCTATTATTTGTCTAGCTAGTTGTTTAATTAGATGAAGGTGGCACATCCTAATGTGTGCATTCCAACAATCATAGAATAAATAATTCTTGCATATTAAAATTTTTATGAGGGGATACATTTGTAGAGCCATCAAAATGAGGTAATTTTTTAGAAGGTCAAAATATGACTTTTCTAGTGCTTATCTAGTTGGTATTGCAAGACTTGGATTCTCTAGATTCATGTGAGATTAAATTTTTTTTTTCTTTATTATACCAAAAACTATAGTTTTTGATAAGAGAACATCCAAAGAATAAACATTTTTCTAGTAGACAGGGTTATGCGTAAGGGGTCAGCCCCAATATATATTTATAAATATTTGGTGAATCAATTTCAAAATCCAGGTGAATAGTTTCGAAACACATGTATAAGGTTCTCTATTATTAGGGGAAATGTTGAAAATTTAAACTTAAAATGGTCAAATTATTATAAAATTGGGGTAAATCGATCCAAAAAACAATTTTCACCCATAAAGTTTTAGCTAATGGACCTTGGTCAAGGGCCCCAAATATTAGCCAATTCCAAAATTTGAAAATCCTAATTTTAATCAATTTTGCGAAAATAGCCACTATGCATAATCCTTCTACTAGAAATAAATTACTTGTTTTCTTAGCCACTTGGGATTTGGAAATAAATTCCTTTCCATCTTAATCACTTGAGACCTGAGTTTAAGATAATACGATGATGTCTTGTCAAAAAGTCTAAGGGGGTGAGGAAGGGCTCCATAGTTAAAAAAATAATAATAAGCTAGAATTTTTGGGGGATTCTCTAACATGGTTAGGATAATACTTTTAGATCCCTTATGTATGTAGTTGCTACATGCCATTCTAGAGAAAGTATAGAAAAAACCCACATTGTTCATCATGAAAGACTAGTGTTCTAGATGACATGTAGGCCACTATGACAAAAATGTGGAGAATAGAGGTGCTACTAAATTTCTTGAGTTGAAGGTGGTATGCTTTCATGTTTATAACAACATCGTTGTGATTCCATGACAATGAATACAAGGTGGCTTGGATGCTTTGTAATAAGTGATTATATGTTCAATACTCTTTGGTCTCAATTTTCTTAATGTAGAATTAATTAAAAGAAGCATTTTTTTAAATGGGATAAAAGAAGTATTTATTACCTTTCTATGCTTAAAGTGTTAAGTGAGAGAATTAGCTGGTTGAAACAAAGTGTGACTTTTTAAAGTAGATGAGAAGGGGTCAAATCCTACCAAGACCATTTTAAAAAAGAATTTAAAAAATAAAAGAGGAAGAAGAAAGACTAAAAAAAAAAAATTCCATGTCTTTTAGTCAAATATCTACAAGAGGGTATATCACAATTGTAGTGGTTTGATTTTGAGATCTCTTCTAAGAGACCTAGTTTCAAACCACAATGGGGTATGTGTGCATGTGTGAGTGAGTTTGTTATAAAAAAAATATAGAGGTTCAATGATGTATTACTAATACCAAGTTATTATGTCTTATTATGTTTTGTGTCTGAGTGTGAAAAGAGTCAAAATTGTAATTAGTCAAAGGTCAAGGGATAGCCAAAAGTAAAAAATAAGTCACTGTATGGTGTAGTGCTTTATATACAATGATGAGGGCCATCATGGAAAACTTGTGGGATAATTAATGAAGACTCTCATAATATTTCTCAAGGTGTTTAATATTCTTTATGTGATAAATTACGATACAAGGCAATAAGATAACATGGGTCCCACAAGGGAAATCAACCAAGGGAAACCATGCATGGAGAAAGATCCACACTCATAACTATTGAATGATGCTCCTATAAGAGAAAATGTACGATATGGGTAGGCCATGATTTTCTCATTTTAGGGGTTGGGGCATGGTTCACTTGCTTCCAATAGGATATTTCACCCAAAATCCTTCTTCTCAATTTACAAATCTCTATGTGGTTTTTATGCTTTATTTAATACTAGGAGGTCTATAATGGGAAACTTGTGGGATAATGGATCAAGACCCTTGTAGTGTTGCTCAATGTATTTAATATTTTTTATGTGAAAAAGTACAAGACTAGGCAGTATGAGATGAATGAAGAATGGACCATAGAGCTAACATGAGGTCCATAAAGGAAATCAACCAAAGACAACTACACATGGGAAAAACTCCACTCTCATCACCATTGAGTGATGCTACTATAAAAAAGGAGGGATTATATGGTTGGATCATTATTTACTTATTTGAGGAGCAAGATGATCTTTTACCTAATTCCACTAGGGCATTTCACCCAAAAACATGCTTCTTGATTTGCAAAGCTCTATATGGGTGTTGGTATTTTTATATCACCATGAGGTCCATCATGGGAAATATGTGGGATAATGGTTCAATATTCTTGCAATGTTGCTCAAGGTGTTTAATATTTTTATGTGAGAATGTAAAAAACTTGGCAATACAAGGGGAGAATAGAATGGATCCTAGAGATAACATGGGAACAATACGAAAAATAAACCAATGAAAACCAGACATGTTAAAAAATCCATGCTCACCATAATTGAGTGATGTACCCATGAGAGAGGATGGAGCATATGGCTAAGTCATGATTTGCTCATTTGAGGGATTGGATCAATGGTCTGCTTACTTCCACAAGGGTATTTCATTCAAAAGCATACTTTTTGACTTGGAAAGCTATATGTGGGTATTTTTATTTATATACAATCATGAGGATCATCATGAGAATCATATAGAATAATTGCTTAATAATATCATAGTATTTCTCAACGTGTTTAAGATTTTTTATGTGAGAAAGTATGAGACTCAGTAGTATGAGAGTAGTAGAGAATGGACCCTACAACTAACATGAGGCCTATAAGGGAAATAAACCAATAAAAACCACACATGTGGAAAATTCCATGCTCATCACCATTGATAAATACTCTCATGAGAGAGGATGGAGCATATGGTTGGGCTATGATTCACTTGTTTAAGGGACTGGATCATGCTTCACCTACTTCCAATAGGGTATTTCACAAAAAAAGCTACTTCACAATTTGAAAAGCTCTATGTGGGCTTTGTGATTTATACACAACTATGAGGGCTACAATGGGGAACATGTGGGATAATGTGGGGGAGCAAATAATGGACCCTAAAGCTAATATGGGGTTAACAAGAGAAATCAACCAACAAAAACTACACATGAAAATACTCCACACACACCACCATTGAACAATGGTCCCATGAGAGAGGATGGAGCATATGACTAGGTTATGATTCACTCATTTGAGGTTTTGGTTCATGTTTTACCTTATTCCACTAGGGAATTCCATCCAAAATTCTACTTTTTAATTTATAAATATTTTTGTGGATGTTGTGCTTTATATACCACTAGTATGACCATGATGGAAAACATGTGGGATAATGTATCAAGGCTCTCACATTGTTTCTTAAGGTGTTTAAGAATTTTTATATGAAAATGTATGAGACTAGGCAATACAAGAGGAGCAAAGAATGGATCCTAGAGCTAAAATGATGTCGACAAGGAAAATAAATAAATAGAAACCATGCATGTGGAAAAATCCACAGTCACTACCATTGAGGTATGTTCCCATGAGAGAGGATGGAGCATATAGTTGTGCCATGATTCACTCGCTTGAGGGGCTCAATCATTATTTTCCTGCTTCCACTAGGACATTTCACTTAAAATACTATTTCTCAATTTGCAAAGCTCTATGTTGGTGTAGTGCTTTATATACCACTATGATATACATCATGACAAACATGTGGGATAATGGTTAAAGACTCCCACATTACTCAATGTATCTAATATTTTTTTTTGAGATAATATGATAGTAGGTAGTATGATAGGAGCAAATAATGGACCCTATAGCTAACATGAGACCCATAAGGGAAATCAACCAACATAAACCACATATGGAAAAAATCCACATTCACCATTATTAAGCAATTTTCCCATGAGAGAGGATGAAGCATATGGATGGGCCATGGTTTACTCATTTGAGGGTTGGATCATGGTTCACCTATTTCCACTAGGTCATTTCACCTGAAAGCTTACTTCTCAATTTGAAAAGCTCTATGTGGGTGTTTTATTTTATATACCATCATGATGGCCATCATGGGAAACACGTGGGATAACGTATCAAGAGTCACGCTGTGTTCCACAAAGAGTTTAATAATTTTATGGGAGAAATTACAAGATTGGGCAGTGCAAGATAAGCGAAGAGTGGACCTCATAGCTAACATGGGGTTCACAAGGGAAATCAACAAAGAAAAATCACACGTGGGAAAAAATCCATACTCACCACTATTATTTGATGCTACCATGAGAGAGGATGGAGAATATGGTTGGGCCATGATTCACTTGTTTGAGGGGTTAGGTCATTGTTTTCTTGCTTCCACTAAGGTATTTCACCCAAATGTTTTCTTTTTTATTTGCAAATTTCTATATAGGTCTTATACTTTATATACCACCATGATTGCCATCATGAGAAACATGTAGGATAATGTCTAGAGACTCTTGCATTGTTGGTCAAGGTGTTTAATATTTTTTATGTAAGAAATTACAATACTAGGTAGTACAAGAGGAGCAAAGAATGGACCCTAGAGCTAACATGAGGCCCACAACATAAATATACCAATAAAAACCACATATAGGAAAATCCACACCCACCACCATTGAGTAATGCATCCATAAGAGAAAATGGAGTATATGGCTAGGCCATGATTTTCTCAAATGAAGAGTTGTTTTATGGTTTTCCTACTTCTAATAGGGCATTTCACCCAAAATCCTACTTCTCAATTTGTAAATATCTAAATGGGTGATATGCTTTATTTACCACTAGGAGGCCCATAATGGAAAACATATGGGATAAATCATCAAGAATCTCATAGTGTTTCTCAAGATATTTATGATTTTTTTTGTGAGAAAGTACGAGACTAGGTAATATGATATGAGTGAAGAATGATCCATACAACTAACAGGGGGTTCATAAAGAAAATCAACTAAAGGAAACCACACATGGAAAACACCAACACTCACCACCATTGAGCGATGCTCCTATGAAATAGGATGAAGCATATGATTGGGCCATGATTCACTCATTTGAAGGGTTGGGTCATCATTTGCTTGCTTTCACCAAGGTATTTCACCAAAAATCCTACATCTTAATTTGTAAATCTCTATGTGGGTGTTGTGATTTATATACCACCATGAGGACTATTGTGCAAAATATGTAGAATAATGGCTCAATATTCTCATATTGTTGCTTAAGGTATTTGAGACTTTTATGTGATATAAAATGAAACTTGGTAGTATAAGAGGAGTAAATAATAGACACTAGAGCTAACAAGAGGACCACAAGGGAAATAAACCAATTAAAACCACACATAAATTAAAGTCCACACTCACCACCATTGAGCGTTACACTCATGAGAAAGAATGGAACATATGTCTAGGGCATGATTCACTCATTTGAGGGGTTGGGTCATGGTTCACTTGCTTCCACAAGGAAATTTCATAAAAAATATTGATTCTTGACTTGAAATGCTCTACGTGGGTATTCTTCTTTATATGCCACCATGAGGACCATCATCAAAATCATTTGGGATAATGGATCAAGACTCTCATAACATTGATTAACATGTTTAATATTTTATATTTGAGAAATTATGAGTTTGGGTAGTACGAGAGTAGCAGATAATGAATCCTAGATCTAACATAAGGCCCATAAGGAAAATCAACCAACAAAAACCACACATGTGGAAAAATCCACACTCACCACCATTGAGAGATGCTACCATGAGAGAGAATGGAGCATATGGTTGGACCATGATTCACTAATTTGAGGAGCTTGATCCTTGTTTGTATGCTTCCATTAGGGAATTTTACCCAAAAATCTATTTCTAAATTTGTAAAGCTCTATGTTGGTGTAGTGCTTTATATACCAACATGAGCGACATCATGATAAACATGTGGGATAATTGCTAAAGACTCTAACAATGCTACTCAAGGTGTTTAATATTTTTTATGTGTGAAAGTATGATATATAATAGTATGAAAGGAGTAAATAATGGACCCTGTAGCTAACATGAGATCCATAAGGGAAATCAACCAACAAAAACCACATATGGGAAAATCTCGACACTCACCATACTTCAATGATGTTCCCATGAGAGAGGATAGAGCATATAGATGGGTCATGGTTTGCTCAATTAAGGGGTTGGGTCATAATTCACCTACTTCTACTAATTAATTTCACCTAAAAGTATACTTATTAGTTTGAAAAACTCTATATGGATGTTGATTTTTATATACTGCCATGAGAGCCATCATGGGAAACATGTGGGATAATGGCTCAAGATTCACAGTGTTGCTAAAAGTTTTAAGATTTATTATGGGATAAATTACAAGACTAGACAATACGAAATGAGTAGATAATGGACCCTAGAGATAACATGAGAAAAAATAAAAAATCCATACTCACCACCATTAAACGATGCTCCCATGAGAGAGAATGGAGCATATGGTTAGGTCATTATTCACTAATTTGAGGGATTGGATCATGGTTCACTTACTTTCACCAGGGTATTTCACCTAAAAGTCTACTTCTCAATTTGTAAAGCTCTATGTGGATCTTGTGCTATATATACCACCATGAGGGCCATTGTAAACATGTGGGATAATGGCTCAAATCTCACATTATTTCTCAAGGTGTTTAAGATTTTTTATGTAAGAAAGTACAAGACTAGGTAGTATGAGAGGATTAAGGAATGGAACCTAGATCTAACATGAGGACCACAAGAGAAATCATCCAAAAAAAACCACACATGGTAAAATATCCACACTCACCACCATTGACCAATGCTTCCATGAGAGAGGATGAAATATATGGCTAGGCTATGATTCGATCATTTTAGGATCTAATTCATGGTTTACCTACTTCTAAAATTCTCAAAGATATTTATGTTTGTAAATATCACTTTCAAAATGGTATTATAATATCTATTGGTGTTGTGAAAATAATATAAATGGTGCTTCTAAATATAATATATGCATAACTTTTATTGCAGCCTTCCGTTCGGTCCTTCCGCTGATAATAATAATCTTTTAAGCATTATGGAAGAAGAGACTCAGACCATATTGGAAAAATCATCTTCTTCGATGGACCATCAGGAGCCCCGTATTTCTTCTTCTCACATCGTTTTTGTGAATGTAGGTTAAATTTTCTTCAGTCCAGTTATTAATTTTTCACTTTGGAACAGTTTAAGTTTGTTTCAGTCCAAGTTATGTCATTATGATGCTGTATTCGTACGAAATGTTTGTGCGCAAAACGAATGGAAAATATTGTATTTTCATGTCCCAGAATTTTCATTTAAGATAAGAATATTGTATTTTCATGTCCCAGAATTTTCATTTAAGATAATGATTAAAGCTTTCCGTCTTTGTTATTTGTAGAATCTTAAAGACATTTACCACATATAGGGGTTTTATATTTAATAATTTAATACTTTCTTTATAAAGCCATTGTCATCTTCTTCGATGAACCATCCGGAGTTCCCTATTTCTTCTTCTAACGTTGTTGTGAATGTTAGCTAAAGACTGTAAAACTGCATAATCACTTTGTTACAATTTATGTTTGTTTCCATCAATCTTATGATGTCGTTATGTCACTAAAGACGTTTACTCCCAAATATCGCCTTTATAAATGAATGAAATAATTTGAACTTCATCGAAAGAAAAAATAAAACTATATAATTATTTATAATATTTTAAAATAATTTAAATTTTTAAATTAAAAATCTAGTTATCTATATAAGCTGTTTAAATTATTGTAACAAGGGAGTTTCTTGTGTTCATCGGTTTTTCATTTTGGAGTTTTTTCACTTTGAAAAGTAAAAGCTTTTTTTGGTTTTATTTGTTAAAAACTAAAACCGATTGATTATTTTTTAAATAATTTATTTATAAGAAATTTAAAACTTAACTTTATTTATAATTCACAATTAAATTGATATTATATTTATAAAATGTAATTTTATATGCTAAAACATTACTATCTATAAAATGTAATTTTATATACTAAAATATTACTACAAAAAGGATTAGCATAACACCTTTTCATATATTGGAAAAATCCTTCTCAAAATGTATGCACAATTTTGTTTCAAACCAATGCTTTATAACTCTCTTGGTTTTTCAAAATAAAACATCAAATCATGAACCAAGTCCTTCAATATTAATGCAAATATTACAAACAATAAAAACACATTTTACACCTTTTTCCACTTTCATAAAATAATTTTCAAACCACTTAATGACCCATAACACAGATTTATAATATTAAATCAGTCATTTATACCTTATCACTCCTACTTTTGTATATATAGAAATAAAACTTAATGAAAACAATATCTTCAAAAATATTTGACAAAAATAAATTACCCTTATACCTCCTATATGCCAAAAACATTTACACCATAGCACACCCCTCAAACTCCTTGTAAAGCAAATATTAAACAACTTTAGCACATACCTTTTAATAAAAATATTATCATTGGCACATATGGGAATCAACCTTCCAACCTCAAACTGCTAACACAATGTGTGATCGCTTGCGCTAGCCAAGCGGTTGAGACCTAATGTATAGGCCTCCACATTTATCCCCTCTGGTACATTCACCAAAAAATTTAAACCCTTCAAAACTGGTGCTAGGGAGAATCGAACTGAAACCACTCCCACACAAATGACTTAGCACGAATCTAGCCACCATCTGGACTACCTTGGCTGGATGACGTCAAAGAGTGAACAAAAATATGTATTTTGTTCTCCTGCTGCGCTCCTTAATCAATGCTATCCCCTCTTCCTTATTCGCTATCACCACTTCGCACGAAAATAAAAAATCAAGCACCGTTTCATTTCCAAATTCTTAAGAGGTATTTATATGTTTCCATGCACATTTTTTAAATGTTGGCCCTCTTTCAAATTTATTTTAATAATTTGAATTATCTTTGGCGCCATGTAAATTTATACTTAGGTATTATAATATTTTTTTAAAATATTATAATAAAACCTTTTTCCTTGGGTCTTTTTCCACCAATGAGAAGTCTTATATTTTCTTTGCAATTTAAAATCTCCCTTTGTTTTTTATTTACCAAATGAAGCCCTTGTTACTTTCAAACTCTCTTAATAATATTTAAATTTAAAATTTAAATATTATAATCCTTTTATTCAAAATTCTCTTTGCTTGCTTTCATAACCATGGAAAAATATTTTGTCTTAGTATTTATTTCACAAAGTACTTTTGCCCATATACTCTTTGATGAATTTTCCTTTGCATTTATTATTTCAACCTTGAAGAAAAAAGTCAACCTTTTCACCTTTGACATCAATGACAACCAAAATATTCAAAATTTCCAACAATGGTACGATGACAAGTATTTCTCATTTGAAAATATTTGGTTCTACATGCTATGTGCATAGTCCCAAAGAAAAAAGGAGAACATTTTATGAGAAATATATCAAGTGTATTTTTGTTGGATACTCTGATGAATCCAAAGCTTACAGGTGTTTTTATCCTACTACTGACAAATTGCATGTTAGTAGAGATGTAAATTTCAATGAAGAGGGGGCATATAGTAAAGAGACTAATGATGGTGTTGGCATCACTCCTTAAATTTTAGAATCAACTCCTATTGATCCTATTGAAGCCTTGCAGCCCCAACAAATCAACACTCCTGTGTCAACTATTGACACTCCATATTCAGGTGGCAGTGTTGGTAAAAAAGGCTCAACAAATATCATCCACATTCTCAAATGTTGGATAAATATTAACAAGAAGAGTGAAAAGGTTGCGGTCAAAACAAGGTGAGCATTTGATTAATTATGCATTATTATCCTCTTCTATTGTTGAGCCTCCAAACTTTAAAGAAGCATGTGCTAATGAAGATTAGACAAAGACTATGGAAGATGAAATAGAACATATTGAGAAAAATAACTCTTAGGAGCTAGTTTCTCCTCTAAAAAGAAAGATCATTGTTGTTGTTAAATGGGTCTATAAACTCAAGTATAATGTTGATGGTAACATCGTCAAACATAAGGCACATTTGGTATCCAGAATTTTTGATGAAAATTTCTAAATATGCATATGGTAAACTTAGTTTTTAATCAAGCTCATCCAAAAGAAGTAGTTGTCAAATTTTATAATGAAAAAAAATGAAAAGAAGCCTAAGAAGCCTTTCAAGAAACCTACTTGTGAGTTTTCTAAAAAGGAAGTGCACAAAGTAAATATTTTTAGCATTGAGATCAAGAAGCTTGAGGAAATAACAAGAAATGAGGTGTTGATGTTGGTATTTTCTATGAATAAGGTGAAGATACTTTTATGGAAAAAACCTCATAGGATCATATAGTGGTTCATTCCACATAGTGGATATCCATTTATTTAAATGAGTCAATGACATATTAAAGGCCAACTAGGCACATGATGAATCACAAGTATCTCTTATAGGGCTACAATAGTAACATGCAAAGGAACATATTGTGAATGGATATGGTTATTTATTATAGTTTGTAGGATATGCAGACATCAACATAAGATCTTTGTCATTTTATGAGGTAATTCATATTCCTAATGTATGCCTTAATTTATCTATTTATCACATTACTCATACAAATACGAAGGTAGAATTTTGGATTTATAGATGTGTAATCAAGGATATATAAAATGTATTTAAGATTATTACTTTTGTTTATTGTGGTGATATTGACCACATGTATAAGTATGTATAAAAACCTACATATGTTTCCCTTCCTAAGAAAAAAATTGTATTGTTATGGTTGAGCATGTAAATAATAAAATTCAAAGTCAGTATCATAGGTTTTAGCATCTGAACAATATATCTTTAAGGTATATAAGTTATCATTATATGTCCATTGATATTTCATGAATATCCCATCCCATTGGTGCATATGTAGGGTGTATTATGAAAAATCTTCATAAATGGGCATTTCCAAAATGGAACACAAGGTGAGAATCACATCTCTTATAGATCATACATAGTTATATTTGTAGATTTATAGGTACACCATCCCTCTTAGGGAATATGAACTTCCTTATTTTGATTGATAATTTCTTTAGTATTTTTGGTTGTACACCATTCACACTAAGGATGAGGTTTTTGAGAGGTTTAAGACCTTCAAGCCCCTTTTTGAGAATCATATAGAGAGGAGAATCAAATGTATAAATAAAGATAGGGTTGGTTAATAAATTAGCTATGATTTAAAAAAAAGGCTTCTTATGGAATTATATATCAGAGGATTGTTCACAATACTCTTGAACATAATGGTATAGCTAAGATAAAATAGGGTGATCATGGACATGGCACAATATATGATTCATACCAAGGGGATGGATCATAAGTTTTGGAGTGTGGTTGTCACTTATGTAGCATACATCATATACAAAGTTCCTACCGAGATCATCCAAGTCATGACACCCCTTGAGAAATTAATAGGCAAAAAAATTGATGTATCATGATTCTATATCTTTGTTAGGTACTTATTATATTATTTTCTTATTACACCTTATTGGATATCAAATAATATTATTACACCTTATGAGAGGTTGATAGAAGTTGAATAATTTGAAGTGAAGGTGAAGCACCAAGAGTCTCTTGTGGCAACCAAGAGACATACATTGAATGGATATATGCATGTATATATTCTATGTTGATATTCTGAAATAAAATTATGTGATTCATTCACTGTCATTGGTATCGAAGAATTGATCTTACTACTATCTAGTAATACTTATATCTATTTTTTCCCTCTATTACTTATCTAGCTAGTTGTTTAATTAGATGAAGGTGGCACATCCTAATGTGTGCATTCCAACAATCATAGAATAAATAATTCTTGCATATTAAAATTTTTATGAGGGGATACATTTGTAGAGCCATCGAAATGAAGTAATTTTTTGGAAGGTCAAAATATGACTTGTCTAGTGCCTATCTAGTTGGTATTGCAATACTTGTATTCTCTAGATTCATGTGAGATTTAAATAATTTTTTTTTCTTTATTATACCAAAAACTATAGTTTTTGATAAGAGAGAACATCCAAAGAATCAACATTTTTCTAGTAGACAGGGTTATGCGTAAGGGGTCAGCCCCAATATATATTTATAAATATTTGGTGAATCAATTTCAAAATCCAGGTCAATAGTTTCGAAACACATGTAGAAGGTTCTCTATTATTAGGGGCAATGTTGAAAATTTAAACTTAAAATGGTCAAATTATTATAAAATTGGGGTAAATCGATCCAAAAAACAATTTTCACCCATAAAGTTTTAGCTAATGGACCCTGGTCAAGGGCCCCAAATATTATCCAAAATCCAAAATTTGAAAACCCTAATTTTAATAAATTTTGTGAAAATAGCCACTATGCATAATCCTTATACTAGAAATAAATTACTTGTTTTCTTAGCCACTTGGGATTTGGAAATAAATTCCTTTCCATCTTAATCACTTGAGACCTGAGTTTAAGATAATACGATGATGTCTTGTCAAAAAGTCTAAGGGGGTGAGGAAGGGCTCCATAGTTTAAAAAATAATAATAAACTAGAATTTTTGGGGGATTCTCTAACATGGTTAGGATCCTACTTTTAGAGCCTTTGTGTATGTAGTTGTTACATGCCATTCTAGAGAAAGTAAAGAAAAAAATCCACATTGTTCATTATGAAAGACTAGTGTTCTAGATGACATGTAGGCCGCTATGACAAAATTGTGGAGAATAGAGGTGCTACTAAATTTCTTGAGTTGAATGTGGTATGCTTTCATGTTTATAGCAACATCGTTGTGATTCCAAGACAATGAATACAAGGTGGCTTGGATGCTTTGTAATAAGTGATTATATGTTCAATACTCTTTGGTCTCAATTTTCTTAACGTAGAATTAACTAAAAGAAGCATTTTTTTAAATGGGTTAAAAGAAGTATTTATTACCTTTCTATGCTTAAAGTGTTAAGTGAGAGAATTGGCTGGTTGAAACAAAGTGTGACTTTTTAAAGTAGATGAGAAGGGGTTAAATCCTACCAAGACCATTTTAAAAAAGAATTTAAAAAATAAAAGAGGAAGAAGAAAGACTAAAAAAAAAAATTCCATTTCTTTTAGTCAAATATCTACAAGAGGGTATATCAAAATAGTAGTGGTTTGATTTTGAGATCTCTTCTAAGAGACCTAGTTTCAAACCACAATGGGGTATGTGTGCATGTGTGAGTGAGTTTGTTATAAAAAAAAATATAGAGGTTCAATGATGTATTACTAATACTAAGTTATTATGTCTTATTATGTTTTGTGTCTGAGTGTGAAAAGAGTCAAATTTGTAATTAGTCAAAGGTCAAGGGATAGCCAAAAGTAAAAAATAAGTCATAGTATGGTGTAGTGCTTTATATACGATGATGAGGGCCATCATGGAAAACTTGTGGGATAATTAATGAAGACTCTCATAATATTTCTCAAGGTGTTTAATATTCTTTATGGGATAAATTACGATACAAGGCAATAACATAACATGGGTCCCACAAGGGAAATCAACCAAGGGAAACCATGCATGGAGAAATATCCACACTCATAACTATTGAATGATGCTCCTATAAGAGAAAATATACGATATGGGTAGGCCATGATTTTCTCATTTGAGGGGTTGGGAAATGGTTCACTTGCTTCCAATAGGGTATTTCACCCAAAATCCTTCTTCTCAATTTACAAATCTCTATGTGGTTTTTATGCTTTATTTAATACTAGGAGGTCTATAATGGGAAACTTGTGGGATAATGGATCAAGACCCTTGTAGTGTTGCTCAAGGTATTTAATATTTTTTATGTGAAAAAGTACAAGACTAGGCAGTATGAGATAAATGAAGAATGGATCATAGAGCTAACATGAGGTCCATAAAGGAAATCAACCAAAGACAACCACACATGGGAAAAACTCCACTCTCATCACCATTGAGTGATGCTACTATAAAAAAGGAGGGATTATATGGTTGGATCATTATTTACTTATTTGAGGAGCATGATGATCTTTTACCTAATTCCACTAGGGCATTTCACCCAAAAACATGCTTCTTGATTTGCAAAGCTCTATATGGGTGTTGGTATTTTTATATCACCATGAGGTCCATCATGGAAAATATGTGGGATAATGGTTCAATATTCTTGCAATGTTGCTCAAGGTGTTTAATATTTTTATGTGAGAATGTACAAAACTTGGCAATACAAGGGTTAAATAGAATGGATCCTAGAGATAACATGGGAACAATACGAAAAATAAACCAATGAAAACCAGACATGTCAAAAACTCCACGCTCACCATAATTGAGTGATGTACCCATGAGAGAGGATGGAGCATATGGCTAAGTCATGATTTGCTCATTTGAGGGATTGGATCATTGGTCTGCTTACTTCCATAAGGGTATTTCATTCAAAAGCATACTTTTTGACTTGGAAAGCTATATGTGGGTATTTTTATTTATATACAATCATGAGGATCATCATGAGAATCATATGGAACTATGGCTTAATAATATCATAGTATTTCTCAATGTGTTTAAGATTTTTTATGTGAGGAAGTATGAGAATCAGTTGTATGAGAGTAGTAGAGAATGGACCCTACAACTAACATGGGGCCCATAAGGGAAATAAACCAATAAAAACCACACGTGGAAAACTCCACTCATCACCATTGATAAATAATCTCATAAGAGAGGATGGAGCATATGGTTGGGCTATGATTCACTTGTTTAAGGGACTGGATCATGCTTCACCTACTTCCAATAGGGTATTTCACAAAAAAAGCTACTTCACAATTTGAAAATCTCTATGTGGGCTTTGTGATTTATATACAACTATGAGGGCTACCATGGGGAACATGTGGGATAATGTGGGGGAGCAAATAATGGACCCTAAAGCTAATATGGGGCTAACAAGAGAAATCAACCAACAAAAACTACACATTAAAAATACTCCACACTCACCACCATTGAACAATGCTCCCATGAGAGAGGATGGAGCATATGACTAGGTTATGATTCATTCATTTGAGGTTTTGGTTCATGTTTTACCTTATTCCACTAGGGAATTCCATCCAAAATTATACTTTTTAATTTGTAAATATTTTTGTGGATGTTGTGCTTTATATACCACTAGTATGACCATAATGGGAAACATGTGGGATAATGTATCAAGGCTCTCACATTGTTTCCTAAGGTGTTTAAGAATTTTTATATGAAAATGTATGAGACTAGGCAATACAAGAGGAGTGAAGAATGGATCCTAGAGCTAACATGATGTCGACAAGGAAAATAAACAAATAGAAACCATGCATGTGGAAAAATCCACATTCACTACCATTGAGGGATGTTCCCATGAGAGAGGATGGAGCATATAGTTGTGCCATGATTCACTCGCTTGAGGGGCTCAATCATTATTTTCCTGCTTCCACTAGGACATTTCACTTAAAATCCTATTTCTCAATTTGCAAAGCTCTATGTTGGTGTAGTGCTTTATATACTACTATGACATACATCATGACAAACATGTGGGATAATGGTTAAAGAATCCCACATTACTCAACGTATCTAATATTTTTTTGAGATAATATGATAGTAGGTAGTATGAGAGGAGCAAATAATGGACCCTATAGCTAACATGAGACCCATAAGGGAAATCAACCAACATAAACCACATATGAAAAAAATCCACATTCACAATTATTAAGCAATTTTCCCATGAGAGAGGATGAAGCATATGGATGGGCCATGGTTTACTCATTTGAGGGTTGGGTCATGGTTCACCTATTTCCACTAGGTCATTTCACCCAAAATCTTACTTCTCAATTTGAAAAGCTCTATGTGGGTGTTTAGTTTTATATACCATCATGATGGCCATCATGGGAAACATGTGGGATAACATATCAAGAGTCACGTAGTGTTCCAAAAAGAGTTTAATAATTTTATTTGAGAAATTACAGGATTGGGCAGTGCAAGATAAGCGAACAGTGGACCTCATAGCTAACATGGGGTTCACAAGGGAAATCAACAAAGAAAAATCACACGTGGGAAAAAATCCATAATCACCACCATTAAGTGATGCTCCCATGAGAGAGGATGGAGAATATGGTTGGGCCATGATTCACTTGTTTGAGGGGTTAGGTCATTGTTTTCTTGCTTCCACTAGGGTATTTCACCCAAATGTTTGCTTTTTTATTTGCAAATTTCTGTATAGGTCTTATACTTTATATACCACCATGATCGCCATGATGAGAAACATGTAGGATAATGTCTAAAGACTCTTGCATTGTTAGTCAAGGTGTTTAATATTTTTTATGTGAGAAAGTACAATATTAGGTAGTACAAGAGGAGCAAATAATGGACCCTAGAGCTAACATGAGGCCCACAAGATAAATATACCAATAAAAACCACATATAGGAAAATCCACACCCACCACCATTGAGTAATGCATCCATAAGAGAAAATGGAGCATATGGCTAGGCCATGATTTTCTCATTTGAAGAGTTGTTTTATGGTTTTCCTACTTCTAATAGGGCATTTCACCCAAAATCCTACTTCTCAATTTGTAAAGATCTAAATGGGTGATATGCTTTATTTACCACTAGGAGGCCCATAATGGAAAACATATGGGATAAATCATCAAGAATATCATAGTGTTTCTCAAGATATTTATGATTTTTTTTGTGAGAAAGTATAAGACTAGGTAATATGAGAAGAGTGAAGAATGATCCATACAACTAACTTGGGGTTCATAAAGAAAATCAACTAAAGGAAACCACACATGTAAAAACACCAACACTCACCACCATTGAGCGATGCTCCTATGAAATAGGATGAAGCATATGATTGGGCCATGATTCACTCATTTGAAGGGTTGGTTCATCATTTGCTTACTTTGACCAAGGTATTTCACCAAAAATCCTACTTCTTAATTTGTAAATCTCTATGTGGGTGTTGTGATTTATATACCACCATGAGGACTATTGTGCAAAATATATAGAATAATGGCTCAATATTCTCATATTATTTCTTAAGGTATTTTAGACTTTTATGTTATATAAAATGAAACTTGGTAGTACAAGAGGAGTAAATAATAGACACTAGAGCTAACAAGAGGACCACAAGGGAAATAAACCAATTAAAACCACACATAAATTAAAGTCCACACTCACCACCATTGAGCATTACTCTCATGAGAAAGAATGGAACATATGTATAGGGCATGATTCACTCATTTGAGGGGTTGGGTCATGGTTCACTTGCTTCCACAAGGAAATTTCATAAAAAATCTTGATTCTTGACTTGAAATGCTCTACGTGGGTATTCTTCTTTATATGCCACCATGAGGACCATCATCAAAATCATTTTGGATAATGGATCAAGACTCTCATAACATTGATTAGCATGTTTAATATTTTATATTTGAGAAATTATGAGGTTGGGTAGTACGAGAGTAGCAGATAATGAATCCTAGAGCTAACATAAGGCCCATAAGGAAAATCAACCAACAAAATTCACACATGCAGAAAAATCCACACTCACCACCATTGAGAGATGCTACCATGAGAGAGAATGGAGCATATGGTTGGACCATGATTCACTAATTTGAGGAGCTTGATCCTTGTTTGTATGCTTCCATTAGGGAATTTTACCCAAAAATCTTTTCTCAATTTGTAAAGCTCTATGTTGGTGTAGTGCTTTATATACCAACATGAGTGACATCATGATAAGCATGTGGAATAATTGCTAAAGACTCTAACAATGTTACTCAAGGTGTTTAATATTTTTTATGTGTGAAAGTATGATATATAATAGTATGAAAGGAGTAAATAATGGACCCTATAGCTAACATGAGATCCATAAGGGAAATCAACCAACAAAAACCACATATGGGAAAATCTCGACACTCACCATACTTCAATGGTGTTCCCATGAGAGAGGATAGAGCATATAGATGGGTCATGGTTTGCTCGATTAAGGGGCTGGGTCATAATTCACCTACTTCTACTAATTAATTTCACCTAAAATTCCACTTCTTAGTTTGAAAAATTGTATATGGATGTTGCTTTTTATATACCACCATGAGAGCCATCATGGGAAACATGTGGGATAATGGCTCAAGATTCACATAGTGTTGCTAAAAGTTTTAAGATTTATTATGGGATAAATTACAAGACTAGACAATACGAAATGAGTAGATAATGGACCCTAGAGATAACATGAGAAAAAATCCATACTCACCACCATTAAACGATGCTCCCATGAGAGAGAATGGAGCATATGTTTAGGTCATTATTCACTAATTTGAGGGATTGGGTCATGGTTCACTTACTTTCACCAAGGTATTTCACCTAAAAGTCTACTTCTCGATTTGTAAAGCTCTATGTGGATCTTGTGCTATATATACCACCATGAGGGCCATTGTGGAAAACATGTGGGATAATGGCTCGAATCTCACATTATTTCTCAAGGTGTTTAAGATTTTTTATGTAAGAAAGTACAAGACTAGATAGTATGAGAGAAGTAAGGAATGGAACCTAGATCTAACATGGGGACCATAAGAGAAATCATCCAAAAAAATCCACACATGGTAAAATATCCACACTCACCACCATTGACCAATGCTCCCATGAGAGAGGATGAAATATATGGCTAGGCTATGATTCGATCATTTTAGGATCTAATTCATGGTTTACCTACTTTAAAATTCTCAAACATATTTATGTTTGTAAATATCACTTTCAAAATGGTATTATAATATCTATTGGTGTTGTGAAAATAATATAAATGGTGCTTCTAAATATAATATATGCATAACTTTTACTGCAGCCTTCCGTTCGGTCCTTCCGCTGATAATAATCATCTTTTAAGCATTATGGAAGAAGAGACTCAGACCATATTGGAAAAATCATCTTCTTCGATGGACCATCAGGAGCCCCGTATTTCTTCTTCTCACATCGTTTTTGTGAATGTAGGTTAAATTTTCTTCAGTCCAGTCATTAATTTTTCACTTTGGAACATTTAAAGTTTGTTTCAGTCCAAGTTATGTCATTATGATGCTGTATTCGTACGAAATGTTTGTGCGCAAAACGAATGGAAAATATTGTATTTTCATGTCCCAGAATTTTCATTTAAGAAAAGAATATTGTATTTTCATGTCCCAGAATTTTCATTTAAGATAATGATTAAAGCTTTCCGTCTTTGTTATTTGTAGAATCTTAAAGACATTTACCACATATAGGGGTTTTATATTTAATAATTTAATACTTTCTTTATAAAGCCATTATCATCTTCGATGAACCATCCGGAGTTCCCTATTTCTTCTTCTAACGTTGTTGTGAATGTTAGCTAAAGACTGTAAAACTGCATAATCACTTTGTTACAATTTATGTTTGTTTCCATCAATCTTATGATGTCGTTATGTCACTAAAGACGTTTACTCCCAAATATCGCCTTTATAAATGAATGAAATAATTTGAACTTCATCGAAAGAAAAAATAAAACTATATAATTATTTATAATATTTTAAAATAATTTAAAATTTTAAATTAAAAATCTAGCTATCTATATAAGCTGTTTAAATTATTGTAACAAGGGAGTTTCTTGTGTTCATCGGTTTTTTCATTTTGGATTTTTTTTTTTCTTTGAAAAGTAAAAGCCTTTTTTGATTTTATTTGTTAAAAACTTAAACCTAAACTGATTGATTTTTTTTTAAATAATTTATTTATAAAAAATTTAAAACTTAACTTTATTTATAATTCACAATTAAATTGATATTATATTTATAAATTGTAATTTTATATGCTAAAACATTACTATCTATAAAATGTAATTTTATATACTAAAACATTACTAAAGATATCCAAATTCGTTGTTTTTGTTTTGCATACTCAAATCCTTCCATTGTAGCATATTATGGATGAACATTCAAAGTATACATCAAATATTTTATCATGTAGAGCGTCTATTGTAAGATTGTGAAACATCTCGTCATTATTCCATAACCTTCCCGATGGAAATGCTTATGCATGATGAATCTCTTGTCTAACATTGTTAAACTCCTGGTCCTTAGAGATATTCATCACATCTCTAATTAGTTCGTAATCAGTTGAGCAAAGTTGAACATGGAGTGAGATGCGATTTTAATACCTCGTCCTATTATTTCGTGATCAAACGACTCATGACCAATCCGGGAGGCAAGTTAGAAGGAAGAGCGAAGAACTTTGTGCCAATCACAAACTGCCACGTTGCACTTATGTAAAGCAAGTGATGATGAGAATCTGTCGGTGGAAGGCTGTGGCACACTCATGTGAACATAATGGTGGGTCATTCAATTCACAAAAAGTTTTCTAAACCAGAGCAGTCCAGTCATGCTTGACCGATAGATAGTGACACTCACAGGTCATGCCTTAGCAAGATGGAGCCAATCAGAGCGTACCATGTGTTTCATGCACTAGAAACGGGAGAAGTTGAATGGTTATTTCCAATATATATCATGCTATCTGGCTTGCATATGCCCAATAAAAGAGTGCGATTGTTGAAATATAAGTGGGTTCTCTTGCAAAGTAAACGTGTCTTGGATGGGATGACACAGCCATAGCCATACATTCAAATCTCGTTGGATATAAAACGGATGGTAAATGAAGCACCAACGTGAACAAACGTCTTGCATGGAGACGTGGCTTAATAGGGAAGCATTCGGGCATCATTTGACGATGCCAAACACTTGTTGAAGATCAATTTACGATTTTTTTTGGATCACCTCGATCAATGGATGAGAGCAGAATCCTTATCTTTATGACGGAGAGATTGAGTGGAGAAGCAAAGGCTGCTACTCCAATTACTAGTTGTCACATGGATTTTTATTTTCCAAGTCAATCTAAAACCCAATTTGTTTAACAAGTGTTTTGAGTTTATATGAATTGTAAAGCTTAATTAGGTTTAATTGTAATGAGTTTGTATGAATTGTAAAGTTTGGTGGAGCTTAATTTCGAAGAATTGGGTACTCCAAATAGAATATATTGTTCAAAGCTATTTATTTCCTTCTCAAATGCATAATAAATTTAAAGGAATATAAAATATGTTTATTATGGTTAATATTTAATATTGATATATTGTTATTTGATTTGATGTATTTTTAATAAAATATAATCAAAGGCATCTTATCTTATCTAATATTTTTATGTGAGAGGAATTTTTTAATATTTAAATGTTTATGTATGTTTTATTGTCTTTATTTTTATAACAAATTCTTCACATTCACAACACCCTATTTTTTCAAAAGTATTTATTTTATCCGCTCATGTAGAGGAGTTGGAGAGCAAGTGAGTAGTTAAAATTCTTCAAGTTGAAGAGGCCCAGGTTCAAATCTCTCCCCTCACATGTTGCGGATATGCTATGTAATGGGTTATGACCATGTAATAAATTCAACCAAAAAAATATTTATTTTTATAACCTAATGTAATAGTCTAATTTCAATTCTATTTTAATTCTAAAACAGTTCCAATAGTTTTAAATATAATATAATAGTCTAATTTCATTTCTATTTTATAAATGTTAAGATCTATCCTTCATATAAGTTTTTATTGGTTACTACATGGTATTCTAAACACCTCATTTTATTGATATCTAAAACAAGTAAATTTAATAGTTTTAAATATAATGTAATAGTCTAATTTCATTTCTATTTTATAAATTTTAAAATCTATCCTTCATATAAGTTTTAATTGGTTATTGCATGCTATTCTAAACACCTCATTTTATTGATATCTAAAACAAGTTAATTTATATCCTTTTATAAAGAAAAAATTTCAAGTGGTAGGTTAAAGTTTGTTTCACTTTGGCAAAGTTTAAGTTTGTTTCAATCCAAGTTATATCTATATTCGTCCGAAATGTATGTGTCCAAAATGAATGGAAAATGTGTTGAGACTCAAAAGTATCATTTTATTTTCATGTCCCAGAATTTTCATTTAAGATAATGATTAGAACTTTCCTTCTTTGTAAAATGTAAAATGTTAAAGACATTTACCACGTATATTGGTTGTCCCTTTAATAATTTAATAGTTTCTTTATAAAGATTTTATCATCTTCTTCGATGGAACATCACGAGCCCCCTATTTCTTCTTCTCACGTTGTTGTGACTGTAGAAGTTCATGATCACTTTGTGATAATTTAAGTTTGTTTCCATCAAACTTATGATGTTGTTATGTCACTGCTATGTGCGCAGAATTGATTAGAGTATCATTCTATTTTCGAAAGTCCCAGAATTTACATTTACTATAATGATGAAAACTTTCCATCTATTTGTAGAATTCTGAACACATTTACCGCCGAATATTAATTTATAATATTTTTAAATATTTAAAATCATAAATAAGAAATCTAATAATTTATATAAGCTGTTTAACTTATTGTTACCCGGAGTTTCTTGTGTTCATAGTTTTTTCATTTTCTTGTGTTCATAGTTTTTTCATTTTCTTGTGTATTTTCTTCTGTACGACGCATAAAGAATCGGCGATGCAAAGTGTAGAAGGAAGAGCTAAGAACGTTGTGCCAATTAGAAACTGCCACGATGCACTTATGCAAAGCAAGTGATGATGCCTATGTGTCGATGGATAGCTGTGGTGACTAAGGATCTGCAATCGTGGGTCATATGTCTGATTGTTAAAATCGACAATTTTTGAAAGCGGAGCTTCATTCACTTCACAAAAAAAATTCTAAACGAGAGCTGTGCAATCATTCTTGACCGATAGATAGTGATACTCTATGAAATAATAACAAAGATTAAGATGGAGCCAATGAGGGTGTGCCATGAGGTTCATGCACCAAAAACGGGAGAAGTGTTAGAAAAATCAAACCTGGCTTTCACCCTCCATCCAAGTTCGCTCCAAAGGCGAGCGCTCGCCCACTCTAGCGATTTCGGGAATTGCTCTGGAAAAGAGCGATTCCAGGAATTGCTCTAGAAAGGAGCGATTTCGGGAATCGCTCGATCAAAACGGCGACAAACAGTTTCCTACCAAAACCGAAGTGATTTGACTCACCACGTGCACACATGTCTTCTGTACTGTCGCAGTTATTTCCCGCGTGCGGGTTGGTGTGTTTTTCCTGCATTTTGTGTTCCAAGCCCAGCTATATAAACCCTGGAGCAGCTAATATTTTTGGATTGATGCATAGCAGCAGAAGAAGAGCAGATTAGGGATCAGAGAGCAGATCTGCATCAGTTTCGAGCAGCAGTCTTGGTGTTTCTAGTTTTCTTGTTTATCCTGCAATAGTTTTTGCAGATGACTGTAAATCCTCAGTTGAGGAGCTTTGTAATCCTTCCGCTTACATAAATAAACTTGTACCAGTTTTTCGAGAACTTGAAGGGTTTGTCTATTTCTTTTCCGTGTCCTAACTTCCCTTGCTCTTCTACGTTTAAGTTCAGCTTTGGAGCTATATTAACACAACCCTTTTATTCTGTTTTATTTGCTAAGTTACTGAAAGGCAACGATCACTGTCTTGTTGAGCGAATCCGGTCGTCTCTCATGCTAGTGAGTGACTCCCATCGTCACTCTTGCCAGCAAGTGACTTCTAGCAATTGCTTATCGAAAGTCGCCTTGACATGTTGTCGATTTAAACCTATTATCTCTCACTCAAATTCTGAATTTGAAGCGTTAGTTGGCTGGCGATCACCGTCTCCCATGTAAATCTCCCGCCGTCGCTCATCTTATGAGCGATTCCCATCATCTTGGGCAAAATTTTTATTGAGCAAACTTTATTAAAAAGGCACATGTTGTTGCCTTTCTCTTGATGGGCTCCTGTGGTGGCTCGTGGTTTTGAGTGACACCAAGCGTTGCTTGGTTTTTAAGAGACCGTCGGTAGTCGCTCAGTTTTAGAGTGACGCCTGGAGTCGTTGTTGGGCAACAACGGCTCTCACGGTTGCTAACCCAACAAGTGACGCTTAGAGTCATTACAGGGAGTCAGCGACTTCCATGTCTTCAAATTGGTATTAGAGCCTTAGTGTCATGACATGAAATACTAAAGCATGGCTTTCGACAATAACCGCTCGCTACAGTTACAAATCCCATGCTTCAACGGCAAGAACTATGACTACTGGAGCATCCAGATGAAGATCTTTTTTGGATCTCAGTAGCTGTGCGACTTGGTCAAAAACGACTACCTAGAATCGGTAGATGTAACAGCACTGGTCGCCTTTTCCCAAGCAAACAAGGACCTATTGAAGGAGAACACCAAGAAGGACCAGAAGGCCCTCTTATACATCATGCAAGCGATTGAGGAGACTATCTTCTCATGGATTGTAGTAGCAACTAAGGTGAAGTAGGTCTGGTAAATCATGGTTAGTTCATATCAAGGCATCAACAAAGTGAAGTTGGTGAAGCTGTAGATGCTAAGGAGGGAGTTCGAGAACCTATAAATGAACGTGTTGGAGTCCATGAGTGACTTTTTCACCTAGACCACATACATCATCAACCAGATGTAGTTGAATGGAGAAATTATGTAGATATATAGAAACCTTTGAAGGAGGACTTCAGCAGATTGCATGAGCAACTGAGGGTCCAAGCACTTATGAAATCAAATTTAAAGGAGGGTGTTAGAAAACTTAAACCTAGGTTTCACCCTTTGCCCAAGTTCACTCCAAAGGTGAGCGATTTCGAGAATCATTCCCCCACACTAGCGATTCTAAGAATTGCTTGACCAAAATGGTGATAAAAAATTTCCTACAAAAATTGAAGTGATTTGAATTGCCATGTGTTGCACATGTCTTATGTCCTATCGTAGTTATTTGCTACGTGCGGGTTGGTGTATTTTTCTCACATTTTATGTTCCAAGCCCAGCTATATAAACCCTAGAGCAGCTGGCATTTTTGGATTGGTGTAGAGCAACAAAAAAAGAGCATATTAGGGATTAGAGAGCAGATCTGCATCAATTTCAAGTAGCAATCTTGGTGTTTCTAGTTTTCTTATTTATCCTATAATAGTCTTTTGTAGATGACTAAATCCTTAATTATGGAGCTTTATAATCCTTCCTCTTAGATAAATAAACTTTTACCAATTTTTTGGGTACTTAAAGGGTTTGTCTATTTCTTTACTATGTCCTAAATTCCCTTGCTCTTCTGCATCTAAGTTCAGCTTTGGAGCTGTATTAACACAACCCTTTTACTAAGTTTTGTTTGCTAAGTTACTAAAACACAACGATCACTATCTTGTTGAGAAAATTCGATCATCGCTCATGCTAGTGAGCAACTCCTGTAATCGCTCTTATCGATAAGCGAATTTTAGCAATTGCTCATCAAAAGTTGCCTTGACTTGTTGTTGATTTAAACCTGTTATCTCTCCCTCAAATTCTAAATTTGAAGTTTTAGTTGGCTGGTGATCACCGTCTCCCATGTAAATCTCTTGTCGTCGCTCATCTTATGAGCGATTCTCATCATCGCTTATTTTCATGAGCAATTTTGGGTAAAATTTTTACTAAGCAAACTTTATTAAAAAGGCACTTGTCATTGCATTCTCTTGATGGGATCTCATGATCGCTCGTTGTTTTGAGCAATACCAAGTGTTGCTTGGTTTTTAAGTGCCCATCGATAGTCGCTCAGTTTTAGAGCGACACCCAGAGTCGTTGATGGGCAACAGTGACTCCCATGGTTGCTAACCTAGCGAGCGATGCTCGGAGTCACTACAAGGAGTCAGTGACTCCTGTAGTCACTAGAATTTCAAGCGAACCCTGACACGTTTAAAATCTTCAAGAAGTTGAATTGTTCTTTCCAATAAATATCATGGTATGTTGCTTGCATATGCCCATTAAAAGAGTGCATTTGTTGAAATATATAAGTGGTTCTCTTGCAAAGTAAATGTGTATTGTATAGGGTGATGCAACCATAGCCATACATTCAAATCTTGTTGGATATAAGATGCATGGTAAACGAAGCACTAACGTGAACAAAGGTCATGGCAACTGGTTGCATATATAAATATATGGGGTGTGGCATAACATGAAAATATTTGCACATCGTTTGACAATGTCAAACTCTTGCTTGAAGATCAAATTATGACTTTTTAGGTCACCTCGATCAACACACTAGAGCAACATCCTTATCTTTATGACAAAGACAATAAGTGGAGAAGCAAATCTTGCTACTCCAAGTACTAGTTGTCACAAGGACTTTTATTTTCCAAGTCAATCTAAAACTAATTTATCTAAATAAAACTATTGTCTATTGTCTATCAAGTGTTTTAAGTTTTTTCTAACAAAACTATTGTCTAATGTCTATCAAGTGTTTTGAGTTTATATAAATTGTAAAGAGGTTTAATTGTTTTTCAATTGGAATCAACAATTATATTTAATAAGATAGGTTACAATAGAAAAATAATGGGAGAGATCATAGTTCGAGGTCCAAGGCTACTTACACGATAAAAAATCTAAATATAACACCAAAACCATAGTTTGATAATAGCAAGAGAAACTAGAATACAAGGCCCAAGGCTAAATACAAAACCAACCCTTAAAAGGGTAAAAAAAATATCATAACTAAGCACAAGGAGCCACTCTTATAGGAGGAAGATCATTCTTTAGCCCCAAAGATCTCAAAAAATGAATATTGTATGCAAGTGGATCAATAGACCAAGAGTTATTAGGAGAAACAATGTTCATCAAAGGAACTATAATACCACAACTAAGGGGAGTAGAATTGATCAAAACTAAATATAACAATGGGGTAGAATGAGTAGAAACAAGACAAGTAATCAACTAAGGATATGAACCAGGCTTCAACCAATACCATGATCATTTGAGTAATGCATAGGAATCCAATCACGTTGTGGAGAGCGTGAATGCAAATAATTCTTGTTGTGAGTTTTTGGAGGAGATCGAGCCATACTATGAGCACTAGCATAAGGGCTTGAGGCCAAAGAACATCATCCTATCAACCTACCATGTTGAGACCTCAAAGAAATTGAGGGACATTAGGGAAGAGGAAGGTTGAGCGAAACCCTATTGATAGTGCATGGAGCCTCATGCCAATACTCAATAAGATTTCACCAAATATGCTAACTCATGTGCCACCTTGGAAGCCTATGAATGGATTTGAAAGGTAACTGCAAAAAGATTCATAATATTTTTATTTATAGAAAATATAAAGAAATTAAATCTCTAGAATATATAGTAGCATTCCTATTTTTCTATAGCTAAAATAAAATAATTGCACAAAATATATTCCAAACATCATCAATATAAGCAGACCAACAACTATTATCACAAAAAAATCATCTGTCATATGAAAAAACTCTCAATGAAAAGGTTTAAACAACAAATGAATCCAAACCCATAAAGACTAAGCATGAAGACAAAACCAAAATAGATGCTTAACTAATTCAAAACAACCACAAAGGACACTTAGGATTAGGAAGAACAACCCTACTAAGCCTCTCATCCATAGGAATACTAGAAGCTTATGCTTGATGTCATGCTACATAAGCTCAACCTTCAGCCCTCAAGTGCATCATGGAGGGATTGGTATTGAAATATAAATACTCCTTTTAATAACTACTCTTCTTCCTTGCTTTTATCATCTTGTTAGTCCTTTTTCCTCTAATATTACCAAGCTTAACGAAAAATAGAAGATATACCTATTTTGATTTTGTATAAATTATTAAACTTTATTAAATTTAATTGTAAAAATGAAATATTTTAAATAAAAAAATTTATAGTTTAAATCTAAAAAATATTAGGGTATATATGTTCTATAAATGAATAACACAACATTAATGCCCTTTTCAATACATAATAAAATTAAATGGAATAGAAGGTATCTTAATATCGCTTATATTTAATGGTGCCAAAATTTAATTTTATATTCAATGTAAGGATCATTTGATATTCAATTTAAAGAATTACAAGTTACCACATGGGTTTTTATTTTTTAAATCTATCTAAAATTAATTTGATTTGATATTTGTATGAATTGTAAAGTTTAACTGGTTTAATGGTTAAAGAAATTATTTTTAAAATAAAAAAATTCAAATTCAAATCTAAAAAAAGGTAAAGTATATTTAGCTTATAAAAAAATAATACAACACAAAGGTATTGTCTTCTCTTGATAGTAAACTTAAAATAATATGAAGTATGCTTAATATAACTAATGTTCAATATTGATTTGATATATTTTTTATTAAAATCATATCAAATGTGCAATGTGTAATTTTTATATATGCAAAGAGTTTTATTGTCCTTGTTTTATATAGGAAGGTCTTCACATTTATAACCTTACTTTTTCAAAACCAAAGCGACATTTAAATAATCATTTTTAAAATTTAGCTTGTTATTGAAATTATTCTTTTATTAATAAAGAATTAAATATACTAAAATATTTATAGTGCCGACCTAGATAATTTGATATATATTTTACTAGAATCATATCAAATGTTTAAATATAATTTTTACAAGGAATTTATTTTAATAGTTATATATGTTTTATTGTTTTTGTTTTATATAGGAAGGTCTTCACGTTTATATGACCTTATTTTTTTCAAAACCAAACTATATTTAAATAATCATTCTTACAATTTAGCTTGTTATTGAAATTCTTTGTTAATAATAAGGAATTGAATATACAAAAATATTTCTAGTGCCGACTTAGATAAAAATTATTTCCCTGTGTATGTGTGTGCATGTGTGCAAAGCTGTCAATTCCTTTACTTTTAAATAAAGTATCCATTCTAGTTCTAAATGTATTGAAATATTTTATTTGTTTTTTTAATATATATTGGATGCAAATTTTAGTATATTGTCTGTTCATGTGGAGATTTGGAAAACAAGTGTAGTTAAAACTTATAAGTTGAAAAAGAGAGGCTTCAAGTTCAAATGTCTGTGCATATGCAAAGTCAAGTGAATGGTTCGTTAAGCCAGCTGGCATAAAATGCCACTCCCAATAACTTTGACGGAAGAGAACCCTAAACACATAATCTAATTCTTCTAAAACAAAATCCCAAAATTTACGTTCATCATAACAATGAAAACATTCCATCTATTTGTAGAATTCTAGACATTTAGAACTGAATATCGGCATTATAAATGAATGTAATTATTTTTTTTTGGTAATTATTATAATATATTAACAGTGGGTTTTTATAGAGGATCCCAAAACCTTATGTACAAAATTAGCCAACTTTCTAATGATGCATCATACCTCTTGGTTGTAACAATAAACCTAAATGAAAATAAAACCATCCTAATGTTGCAGACTTGAAAACAACAAAAAGGGCTTTTAGGCTTGGAGACCCAACAACAAAAAGAAAATAGGACAGACCCGAGAGAAACCCAAAAAGAAGCCGAAAACAAAGAGACAGACACCAAGGACAGCTAATCACGATCCCCAAAACACGTCGGAATGGGCCTTCCAAAAACTGCGTAAGGAAAACATCAGGAAGGGATGTCTGCCCTGGCCAACCTTTCCACCTCGGATGGGAAGCGAGACCGCCACACAACCGGGCACGTGGTCGCGAGCCCTTTATTGGCCATGTGGTCAGCCACGCGATTTCCTTCTCTCAAAATATGATTTGCTTTCCATCTACCGCGATAGGAGAGAAGAGATCTAGCCTCGAGGATGATGTTGTAGACTTTCCAAGATGGATTTTTGGTGCCAAGAAGGTAATTCACGATGTTGAGCGAGTCACCCTCAATGATAAGAGGTCGGGGATCCTCAGAGAGAATTCGAATACCATTCAGAGCGCCTCGGGCTTCGAGCATAGTGATTCGTATGGGAGCCCAAATCTTCACAATAGGCCATCACAATATTCCCGTCATGATCACGGACAACCCCACCAGCGCCAGCGGGCCCAGGATTCCCCTTAGCCGCTCCATCAAAGTTTAATTTAATCCACCCCGCGGGGGGTTTGGTCCACACAACATTCCTTCGACAGGGCCCTTTAACAACCTCCAAAAATGGCCAGAGATTCATCATTTTGAGAATAGCTTCTTCGCTCGAAAGATGGGGACGGGGACTGGGAACAACAATAGAATTCTCAATGGCGTAAGATAACGCCCTTTGAGCAATAGAAGGGGGCCCTCTAGGAGCTCTGCCAAAGATTCTGGCATTCCTCTCTAACCAAATTTGCCAAATTAAATGGTGGAAGGAGGCCTCGAGGAGGAAGCGGAGCTTGGGATTCTTGAAAGGATTAGGCCATTGATGAAAAGCATCTCTAAGGGATCGGGGAGAGCACCAAAGGATCTGGAAGGAGGATAGGACAATGCTCAGAATAGAGTGGGAAAATGGGCAATGCAAGAATAAATGATCCCTCGTCTCACAATCTGCTAAACACAAGTAACACCTGTTGGGGAAGGCAAAACCTCTCTTGTGAAGGTTGTCAATAGTTAAGGCTTTATTGTGGAAAGCAATCCACGCGAAGAAGTTGATTTTAGGAACAACTCCTTTCCTCCAAACAGTATTCCACCTGTAGTCCAGAGCAGTCTTGGTGGTGAGAAGCTCATAAGCTGATTTAATAGAGAAACGCCCATCCTCTGTACCACTCCAGATGATACTGTCATTCCTTCTGGCAGAAGGAATTAAAACCGACTGAAGGATATTATCAAGGAAGGTAACCTCATTATTAAACCCCTCCACAATAGGAAGCTTCCACCGAGGGAAACAGGTGCTCCGATCTATGAAACCTGCCACCCTGAGCTGGGCGTTAGGGTCGGTCAAGCTTCTCAGCCCAGCGAGGTCCGCCCTCGACCCAAGGGCTTCTTCAGTCGCCCACCTGTCCTTCCAAAAGGAAATGCAGTTGCCATCACCCAAAATCCAGCGGGCTCCCAGACTGATCAAATGTCGGGTTTGGAGCACAGATTTCCAAAAGATCGATGCCACGGAGGATGTTTCAACATCCAAGAAGGGAGTGGGGCCAAGATACTTCATTTTAACCAGCGTAACCCACTCCATCGGGTCGCTAGACATAATCCTCCAAGCGTGCTTCGCGATTAGAGCCAAATTCATAAGTCTGGATCTTCTCAACCCTAGGCCGCCTTGATCTATCCTCGAACACACCTTGTCCCAGGCTACAAGGGGAAGTCTAGATTTCTCTTCGTTACCAGACCAAAGAAAGGTCCTCTGAATCTTCTCAATCTTGGAGTGGACTGCACTCGAAAGCATGAACACCGACATGAAGTAGGTCGGGATCCCCTGAAGACAGGCTTTGGTAAGGGTGGCTTTCCCAGCTTGCGATAGGAGTTTGCCCTTCCAAGTGTCGAGTTTCCTGTGTAGGCGCTCAAGAATCATGTTCCACATGTCCCCACTGGCCCGTCCGCTATAAGATAGAGGCAACCCCAGATAGGACGTAGGCAGGGAATCAATAGTGCATTCAAGAATTCTAGCAATCCAAATTTGTCTGCACAGAGGAGTGTTAATAAAGTAAATTTTGCTCTTGATGTAATTGACCTTTTGCCCTGCAGCTTGCTCATAACGAGACAGGATCCTCTTGAGCGACTTGGCTTGAGCAACGGATGCCCCAGTGGAGATGAGGGTGTCATCCACAAATTGCTGATGAGTGACAGGATTAATTCTAGAAGTCGACAAGATGCCAGAAATCTTGTTCTTCCGAAGAGCCTCTTTCATGGACCAACTCAGAACCTCCTGCCAGAAGAATGAACGGGATGGGAGAAAGAGGATCACCCTGTATGAGGCCTCTGGAGCTCTGGAAATACCCAGCTGGGGACCCATTGACCAAGACAAAAAAAAGGGAGTGGATATACAGCTGTAGACAAGGTCAATCCAGTGGGGATGAAAGCCGAACTTGAGGAGGACTGCACACAAAAAATTTTGGTCGACACGGTCGAAGGCTTTGTTCATGTCGAGCTTAAGAAAAAGAGCAGCATTCTTAGAGCGGTAAGCGGAATGAAGGGTCTCATGGACGGTGATAACACCATCAAGAATGTTTTTGCCTTTGACAAGTGCTTCCACGACAAGGATCAATCGGGGAGGGGAGGACTGTTTTGAGTCTATTGGCTATAGACTTGGTAAGGATCTTGTAAAAAACATTGCACGAGGCTAATGGGCCGATAGTCGAGAGAAACTTTTGCGGGAAGGAGACTTAGGAATGAGGGCAAGAAAGGTGGAATTGAGTTTCGGGTGGATAGATCTGGACGCTTGGATTACCCGAATAGCATCACACACATCCGGGCCCACGACCTCCCACATGACTTGGAAGAATCGGGGGGAAACCATCGGGCCCAGGGGCCTTATCTGGTTGCATGGAGAACAAAGCTTCCTTAATCTCAGACGAGGAAAAAGGTTCCAGAAGTTTCATGCTTACCTCATGGGGAACTTTAGTCAAAAAATTGGCGAGCATAGATTTTTGGACCTGGAGGTTGCTATCCGGAGGAGAGCCAAGCAAATCCTGAAAGAAATTAACCGCTTCGCTCCTGATTTCCTCAATCTCCCTGGTAATGTGCCCATCCTTACAAGTCACTTCTCTGATCTTGTTGGCCCCCCTGTGCCTCATAGTAGACGCGTGAAAAAATCTCGTGTTGGAATCTCCATTCTTCAACCACAAGTCACGAGATTTTTGGCGCCAAACCGTTTCCTCCCTAGCGAGAATAGAATGAAAGTCCACCAAAAGGCTCCGCTCTTCCTCCCTGAGACCCTCAGTGTAACCTTCGATAGCCATCCTTTCCTCCACAACCTTCAGGTTCTCAGCGATGGATTTTTTGGACTCAAAAATGTTGCCAAAAACCTCTTTGTTCCAAATCTTCAGTTTTTCTTTGACCATTTTGAGCTTTAAAGCCACTCTCTTAGGAGCGCTTCCTTCCACCTTCGATTGCCACCACGCTGAAACCAATCCTTTGAAGTCTTTGTGGGAAATCCACATGGATTCGAATCTGAAAGGGGTCATAAAAATAGGCCCATCGTTCGCCTCCAAGAAAATAGGGTTATGGTCAGACCCAATCCTTGGAAGAGCCGAAAGGATAGCCCCGCCAAGGATGGGAATGGCTTCTAGGGAAATGAAGAATCTGTCAAGTTTGACTTGAATCAAACCGCCCCCAATCCTTATGTTACTCCAAGTGAAGGAAGCCCCTTTGAGTTCGATGTCAAGCAGTCCATTAGCAGAGACAAAATCTCTGAAATCTTCCAAGCTGCGGCTAGAGTGGTCAGACCCTCCTTTTTTCTCCGAAGGATGAAGGGGACAATTGAAGTCACCCCCTAAAACCCAGGGAAAGTTGCTAAAATTCTCCCTCATCAGAGAGATAGCTTTCCACATTTTTGCTCTCTGTGGCAGAATTTGAAGCATAAACGTTGGACAGAATCCAGGAAAAATTGGAGGTTTTGGAATGGAACAGTACATTGATGATTCTGTTGGAAGTTGACAGCAAGCTGCCCTCAAACCTCGAAGGGTCCCACAGAACCATGAGTCCTCCCGCTGTTCCCACTGCAAGGCTGGACAGACAATTTGCCTTGGCCCAAATGGCCTTCGCCACTTTGTCAGAGGAGATAGCATCAAGCTTGGTCTCTTGCAAAATAAGGATAGAAGGGTTAATCCTCCTACGGAGATCGGCCACTAACCTTCGCTTGGCTGCACCGTTCAGTCCTCTCACATTCCATGAGAGGACTTTCATCTGGACAGTTTGAAGTTTTTCTTGCCTCCCCTTCCTTGTTGAGGGGGAGGTTTTGATGCATGTGCTTCGTCCGACTGTGTGTCACAGTCATCCGGAACCAACAAACGTTGGGTTCCATTTGCAACGTCAATTACAGTCTCTTTGTCTCGCCTTTCCTTGTTAGGAGGATGGCCACCTCCCCCCCACTACCAAAACACTTTTTTTTGCTATTGGGCTAATGTGGCTGAACTGTTCACCCCTCCTTCCTAAGAGGTAATCTTCTAGCAGCGTCTATGGTCGATCGAAATCGGGATGACCCGTATCTTGGAGCAGAGGAACAACCTGAGTCAAAACTTGGGAAGGTGTCCATTCCATCTCTTCCTGCGGTTCACTTTCCAAGTGGGAGTCTGCTCCTTGTTGGTTGTCAGCCTCAAGATGCTCGGGGTCCGATTGGAGAGAGGGATTCTCTTCAGGCTGAGAGAGTCCGCCACAATCTCTAGAGGGGCCTGGGGATCCATGGCCCTTCACGTCTGGGAGATGTGGTTGCTTTGCCTGATCTTCCTTGTGCTCCAGGGGGTTGCCATTTTCACGTTTCTATTTTCCCAGTTTTTGAAGAGGACACTAGGACTGGAGGTGCCCTTGGGACCGACACTGGGTGCAAAAAGCTGGTCTATTTTCATAGACAATTGCTTGTTTATGAAGAATGGTACCTCCAGACCGAAGAGTGATGGAAGTTGGGAGTTCTGCCTCCAAATCTGCCGAAATGCAAAATCGGGCCCGGACGAACCTTGTTCGAGCTCGGGTGGGAGGGTCAATGGTGACCAACTCCCCAATGGAACGCGCAATACCTCTTATGACATTTTCATGCCAACCAAAGAGGGGAAGATTCGGGAGCCTAACCCATATTGGGGCAATGTTGATGTTTTGGGTCTCCGGACTGAAATCCATGTCCCACTTCTGAGAAATAAACTTTCGCGGCCCAAAAACCATGGCCCGCCAGCCAAAATTTTACAGTAATCCTCCTTATTGTTCAATCTAATGGCAAAAAAACCCCGGGATAGGGCCGCCGACTCCAAATGGCCAGAAGTCCTCCATTTGCTTGCTGCCCATTTTTGGATAGTTTCCATGTCGGGACGGCCTCCAATGAATTTACCTATTAGGGTAAATTTCTCAAACTCCATGAAGCTTGAAAGAACTTTCGCCGGGATGTCCAGCTCATCCCCAACCGGAAACAACTCTTTGGTAAAAAACCCGTTTAGGGTTTCTGAGGCCGTTGCCTGGGCATAAGAATTTTGAGCCCCACCACCCCCTTTGTCTGGTGGGTCCTTACCTCGACCAATACCGTTGCCAGCCCGGTCATCTTCAATGGGCCCGGGCATTTCCGCTCCACCGGATTCTTGATGCCCTCCGATTGCTCCGCTGCGTCCAAGAACCGAACCACCGCCGCTCCCGATCTCCCCTGCAGACTTCCCGCCCATCGACATCCTCCGCTCTCCCACTTTGTCCACAACTCAAATGTAATTATTTTAATTGTATAATAAAAATATATATTATAATATTTTAAAAGTATTTAATTTTTTAAACAAGAATTTCTTTCTGTTTAAATTATTGTAACAAGGGAGTTTCTTCTATGTTGATTTTCGAGAGTAAATAAATGCCTTATTTTCTTGTTATATTTGTTAAAAATTTAAACAGATACTATTTCATAATCTTTTTTATATATTTTATTTAAAAAAATTAAAAATTAAAAATAATTTACTATTTATAACTTATAACTAAATTAATATCATATGCATAAAATCAGATTTTCGGGCTAAAACCTTAGCAATGTTCAAATCCTTTCACCGTGGCATATAATGGATGAACCTTCCAATTATACATCAAAAATTTTATCATCTGTGTAAGCTCTCTAGTAAGATTGTGAAACGTATTATTATTATTATTCCATAACCTTAGCGATGGGTATAATTATGCAGGTTGAATATCTTGTTTACCATTGTTGAGTGCCCGGTGCTTAGAGATGTATTCATCGCATATCTAAGATCGGTAATCACTTGAGCAAAGTTGAACACGGAGAGAGATGCGATTTTGATATATCGTCCTATTATTTCATGATCAAACGGCGCATATCCGAATCCGTGCTGGAAGTGTAGAAGGAAGGGCGAAGAAGGTTGTACCGATGAGAAACTGCCACGTTACAGTTACGTAAAACTGCCACGTTACAGTTACGTAAAGCAAGTGATGATGCGTAACTGTCCGTGGTCGGCTGTGTTGACTAAGGATCTGACATCGCGTTACTTGGCACACTAATGTCAAGATATTGGTGGGTCATATGCTTTGAATTTTTTTATTTTTTTTCATACATAGGAGAATCCGATACAAGTCATACGCAAAACGAGGCTTCATTCACAAAAGCTTTTCTAAACTGGAGCAGTCCAATCATTCTTGACCGATAGATAGTGACACCCTATCAAGTAATAACACCGAGCATGCCCGAGCCAATGAGAGCGTACCATGTGGTTCATGCACTAGAAAGGGGAGAAGTTGAATGGTTCTTTCCAATAAATATCATGGTATCTGGCTCGCATATGCCCAGTCAAAGAGGGCGACTGTTGAAATATAAGTGGTATTGAATAGGATGATGCAACCATAGCCATATATTCAAATCTGCTTGGTAAATGAAGCACTAACTAACTAACGTGAACAAAGGTTTTGACAACCAGTTGCATATATAAAAATACAAAATGTGGTCTATTAAGGAAGTATTTGGGCATCAATTGACTATGTCAAACACTTGGTTCAAGATCAAATTGCGATTTTTTTGATCACCTCGATCAGAATCGCTATCTTTGTGACGGAAAGAACAAATGGAGAAGCAAAGCTTGCCATTCCAATTACAAGTTGTCACTTGGACTTTTATTTTCCAAGTCAATTTAAAGCCAATTTGTCTAACAATTGTTGTGAGTTTTATGAACTGTAAAGCTTGATTGGGTTGGGTTCAGTTGTTTTGTATTTGTATAGAGCTTGATTGGGTTTAATTTTGAATGATTGCTATTTTTTAAATTTCAAGGAGGATAGAGTATGTATATTTTATATATGGATAATGAGCATTTAGTTTAGTGTATTTTAATAAAATTATATTAAATGGTATTATATCTTATTTAATTTTTTTAATCTTTTTAAAATTAGATTTTATATATTTTTTTATTTAAATATTTTTTATGTTTTATTGTCATTGTTTTCGTAATAAATTTTTTTATTCACACAACACTCTATTTTTTTAAAAGCATTTATTTTTATTGATACATACATAAAACTATATTTAAATAGTCATTCTTAACATATTAACATAATTAAATAATTTTAAATATAATTTAATATTTTAAATTTAAATTTTATTTTTATAAAATTTAATATTTATCTTTCATATAAATTATTGTTTTATAATATGGATGAAAGGGTTTTGAAAGGTGTTGGAAAACTTTTACATGAGTGGATCAACCAACCAATTAGAAACAAGGAATAAATATACCAGCATATTAAACCAAAAAGGATTCATAAAATAGACAAACAACAAATCTACATAATAGTTGACTACGACAAACAACAAATTTTCCCAAGAGATCCCTATTGTAGCATATTAGAGTCATTTGAAAACACAAATTATTAGCTTGATATTTCACTGTCTATTTGATTTAATCCATCTAGGATATCCTCCTACCAAATTGTGCACCTTTCCTACAAAAATCTCAAGTTTGCTAAAAACAAAAATTGATCTATTTCCCTCCTTGTAAACATGCTTAATCTCACTTCAAGGATTAAAATCCATCTTTAGGTTTTAGCAAGTTTGTTTGTGATCGTTCATGAAGGGACCTAAAAATCTTTGAGCATATTAATGATATTGACAGAATCCCCTTCAATAATTATCTTCCTGCCATTCACAATTTCCAGTTGAAAAACCCCTTGAAAGAGATCTCGTGCCTCCACAAAATGATTGGTTTGATAATATAATTTTTTAGTGAAAGCCAAAAAAATCCTCCCGTCAAAGTATTTAACAATTCCTCTGCAATGGCTAGTCCTAGATTACATTTAGAAGTCCCATCAAAATTTAGCTTCAACGAGCCAAGAGGAGAAGGTTTCAAAATAGTAGTTTGTCTAGCAGGAGCTTCAAGGAAATGGTTGAGAGAATAATCTCTAAATCCAAGAGCCAAATACACCCCCAACTCCCTAATAGAACTGAACTTATCTAAAGAAATTGCATCCACATTCTCAATAATGGCAGCAACAACATCAACTGCCATGAACTTAGTTGGATGAGAGATATTTTTAAAGGATCTAAAATTTCTCTCCTTCCAAATACTTCACCAAACATGAGGTAAACCAAAGAACCAAAACGCTCGAAGATGTGAATATAGAAAGGGAGACCTCCACTGAGCTATCAAGTTAAATAGCATAATGTTGGAACTCTTACATATAAATTAATATTAGTTATTGTAATTATAAATTTATCGAAAAGCATTTTGAAAGCCTAAGTTTATCGATAATATGTCATTGGTATATTCTTTAAGACCTAAAATAAGGTTAAACTATATTATTTTATAGTGAAACTTTAACAAGCGGTAAGTATTGAAATGTAAATTTCATATATATATGTAAAATATTGGTAGTGTAACTAACACAACTTGAAGACCACATATAGGTTTAAATCTATCTATTTGCAACAAGATTTATAGATCAATAGATGTTGAAATGTAAACATTAAATATATAAATTTCATTTAGATTTATTATATTACATTTTTTTTATTACATTAAGTATGACTAAAATAAAATCTAAGTGATATCTTTAGGCAAATACAAAAATTAAAAAAACATATTTAAATCTTATGAAAAACTATCCTTTGTCTAGAATTATTTATCTCCTTTCATTCAATATAAAAAAATGAAGGATGTTTTATGTTTCAATGTATAGTAACAAGAAAATTTTCAAAATTTGTATACTCTTTAAGTAGAAAATGAATAACAATAAAAAATATTGTATCCCAAGAACTAAAAACTCTCTCTCTCTCATACTACATTTTTAAGAAATTGATGTCATAAAATAGGTTTCAAAACAAATAGAAAAAAGTGGTATTTATTCCTTCGTGAAGTTGAGCATACTAATTTTTTTAAGAGATTATTTTCATAAATTAGGTTTCAAAACAAATTTATATTTATGTTTAACTAAACATTAATTTTATTTTATTTTATTTTATATCAACATATAAAATATATTTTTAATTCATATTTTGTCTTTAAGAATAACTAATTATTATAGAAAAGGACATATCGTGATACCTCATGATCCTTGTTTAAATTTTGTTTGAGGGTGACAAACTTATTAATGTAAGAAGCAAGAGAAAGAAGAATTTTTTACACTCGCAAACTTGCAAGTTTAATTTTAAAATCTAGTAAACTTGAAGGTAAAAGTTTTGGAGAAATATCAATATTCTCTCTACGTCTTATTCATGCTAATATTGGGATATATTTCTTGTTTTCAATTTATTTGGGATAAATATGATGAAAATACAAGGGTAGGGTAGTCATATGGAATTTTTACGTCTTTACTTGTTACTTTGCACAATTTGCATGCCCTAAAGAAATTTATTTGTATACCAAGAGAGTATGATATATAGTAAAAAATAATTCTAGCAAGAACAAGCAAGCAAAGAAATATTAAGAAATATTATATTTATAATTTTGGTTTAAAGGTCAAGGATTGCATAGAGATAGTTGAACTATGTAGAATATGTTATGATCTATGAGGTCTATGTTAAATTGTAAACTAATTTTCCAAAGCATGCAAAAATAGATATTTTTTAAAATTTGTAACAAGATTATAAAGCAAAAAGAAAAAATGATCAAAACAATGATTGAAAGCTTTCCTTTAATATCCACATTAATATTTATCATAATAATACCACAGTGATGCAATGAATAAGTTCAAGATACATTTATATAGCGTAATTAATTATAAATTAATTCCATAACTCTTAAATAAATTACATAAGGTTAGGTTAAAATAAAATTAATATTACAAAGTTAACTATATAGGCATGTTGATTAAAATATTAAATCCCATTTCATTGTCTATATTTTAGCTCATAGGCTTGCATTATATATTATATTTTACAAAAATTATATTTTTTAATGAGGAGATATTATATATCTTAAAATCTCCATAATTTAAACCAAGAATAGAAAATACGAATGATGCATTATCCCATTAGTCCAAAATATTCCTTATTATTATATTTTTACTCTAAGAAGAAGATGTTCCTTCTGAATATTCCTTGTTATTATTATATTTTTACTCTAAGAAGAAGAGGTTCCATCTTGATCTTCCCTATTAGTACAAATATTGCTTCCTAACTTCTTAAATTCAACATCAATATTTTATAATCTTAATTGGTACTTTGGTAGTACTAATTACTTTCCATTTTATAATATATGAAATAATATTTTAGTTTCTTATTTTAATACCTCACCTCATTCTTAGGCTACTTGATATTCACTCCTTAGATTTGAAATCATTTACATGATCTTATGCTATAAGAAGTGTAGGCAACCACAATAAAACCAAACTTTAAATCTCAATAGATCATCTTAAATCAAGTTAATTTTATTAAACATGATCAATACATATTTTAATAAATCTTATCAAAGTGCATGCAATGTCTTAAATACAAATTAAACATAAATATTAAATCATATCAATCTTTCATCAAGGAATTCAAATTTTAATACAACATCATAAAAGAAAATTGTTTCTTATCTAATAAAATAGTTTGATATTTTGTCAATTGTTGCAATAGTACTTTCTTTCTCAATATAATGATAGGGACTTCATTCTATGGATTAATTCTCCTAAAGTTCTTTTTCTATAAAGACTAGAGGCTCAATCATTGTCCAGGTAGTATTGTTTCCAGTAAAAAGGGTTTGGTATCCTCATTTGATCCCCAAGATTACATTTTTTTGGGGTTGTGTTTGTAAAACATAATTTTGACTGTTGATAATTTATGTAAGAAAGGATTTCATATTCCCAAATTTTTCTCTTGTGTTCTAAGTATGTTGAATCTATGGATCATCTTTTCATCCATTGTGATTTCTCAAATAAGGTGCCCAATGCTTTATTGGATTCTTTTCTATCATAAGGACATTGCTGTGAAATTTCAAGGAATTTTTCACTTAGTGGAAATCCCTCTTCATCAATCACAACCTCAATAGGGTGTGGTATCCGGTTCTTCCTCATATTTTATTGGGTATCTCGTCAGAGAGGAACAAAATAATTTTCAAGGATATTGCTAGGGATGAATCCTTTGTCTTGAGAAGGACTAAAGCTCTTATTGATAACATTATTATCTTTGATGTTGGAAATGGTAGTGAGGAAGCTATTGATAAAGAGGTTGTTGTTAGCTGGAATTTGAATCTAGGGAATTATGTTTATGTATTCACTATTCTAGTAGATGACATAAACAAACTAAAGGGTGGGTCATTCTAAACTTTGATGGGGTTGCCAAAGGTAACCCGAGAGGGCTGGTGGAGGGGTGTTGTCAAAACTAATAATAGTGAGGTCATTTGGGCTTACGCTCAAGATTATGGTATTCAAACCAACGACCTAGCTGAAGCTAAGTCTCTTTTCTTGGGTATTCATTAGGTTTTGAGAGGGTCTTCAAAAGACTTATAATTTAAGGTGAATTGAACATTATTCAAGATTTATAGGTTGTAAAGACTGATAATTGTTTCATCCTAAATATTATTAAGGATACCTCAAATAATCTAGAAGATACGTTAGAAGTTCAAATTGAGTATATTTATAGGGAAGGTAATTAGGTCACTGATATTATGGCCAATTTGGGAGTGGATGGTGGCAAGTTCAAAAATTGTGAAGACAATTTCTCTTCATGGTTAATGATAATTTTTGCTTTTGAAGCATTGGGTCTACCTATCCAGTAGACCCTTTTATTGTATTTCTACTTGGATTATATCTCATTTGTATTGTAATAATCCTCTATTTTAAAGGAAAGCACCAATGAAAGATAAGGGGAAGTCATTTTCATCCCAAGGAGGGGCAAAAATCATTTTTACCCTTTTTTGGGGTGAAAATACCATGATAAGAAGATTTCATCAAAATGAGAAGAAGACCAAATTTTACAATGTGGAAAAGGGTGAAAATAATGGATACGAACTGGTCAAAGTTAAAGGCACCCCTTAGGAGGGGCATAAATCATTTTTACCCTTCTTCAGGATGAATTTCCAAATTGAATATGTCCTGTGGCAAAAATCAAGTGAAATGTATGCTAACGTAGGCTAGAATGGGAAGATGCTATGTTGATAGATTATGAGGTAGTGATAAAGAATAGTACTTAGGAGTTGATTTCTCTTCTATATGGGAATAATATCATGAGCTCTAAATGTATCTCTAAGATCAAATACACATCATATTCTCAGTATATATGCACAAGTAATGTCTTGTTGCTAAGGGATTTTATCAGTAGCAGGGAGTGGACTATTCTAAGAATTTTGCACCAATGTTTAAGATGGACTCTGAGTATGAATATGAATAATGCATTTCTACATGGGAATATTTAGGAGAAAATATACAATTAGTGACCACCTAGTTTCAATCTTTAGGGATCTAGTCCATTGCTTTGTTGTCTTACTAGGTCTTTACATGGACTAAAGTATGATCCTTGTGTGGTGTGAGAAGATCCATTATTATTTTTTAGTTGTGTATTTGAGTGATATGAGGTTGAACATAATTTTTACATCAAACATCAATATGAGAAAACTTTGGTGATTATGTTGTATGTTTACAATCTTCTCATATTTAGAAACTCCTCTAATCTTATCTAGAACATAAATTTATGACTTTGTTCAACATTTGAGATGATAGATTTAGGGTCTCTACATTATTTTTAGGGATTTAAACTTATGAGATAGTCTCAACAATTAGCATTTCTCTACCCTAGTATGATTTGGATCTTCTTCAACATTTCAAGATGCATGAGTGTAAGCCTATTTAGATTTCTTTTGCATCAAGCCTAAAAAATATGTATAATTATGCCACACCTTTTGTTGATTCTATATTGTATTAGTTTTTTGCAAGAGGAATTCTCTATCTTACTCACATTAAACATAATATAGCCTTTGTTGTTAACTATTATTCTAGATACATGCAAGCACTCTAAGAGAGTCACTGGATAGTAGTTAAGAGGATTATTAGATACATCTAAGGGACCTATTAGATGGGTATTCATTAATTCATAGGATTCCCTATGGTTTTCATAGGTTTTCTAAATTCTAATTAAAAAAATGACTAGGATAAATGATGATCCACCATAGGCTTTGTGTTCTATTTGGGATCCAACCTAGTTTCTTGATGGTCCAAATACCTATTCCAGTATTTCTTAGTTATCCATGGACACTAAACACTTATTTATAATGAATTAGGTAAGCATCTCAAGCGGATGCACATGAACTTGGAGGAGATTGACATTTCTTAGAGCTTTCTAATCACCCTTTGATGTAATAATCTAAACACTATCCAACTTGTCTACAATCTAGTGTTCCTTTAGTAGAAAAAAATAGAGATATGGATGCTCTTATGATATGGTTTCATGTATGTAGAATGCTTCATCTAGTTTTGTGCCTTCATTAGAATAGGCAATGAATATTTTAACCAAAATTTTGTAGTTGGAGAGTGTCATTAAAGCGGATGATAAGTCACTGTATATCTCTGTCCCCTATATATCTTAAGAAGTAATGTTGGAATCTGTGGTGGTTAAATTTCTCTAGAGGTCACTTTCAACTTTTTGTTCTTGTATTTGTCATATTATATGTTTCAACCTATGCAAATCTTGAAAAATATGATTTTATAATTTCTATAATATTTTAAACTTGATTGTTTGTCTTACAACCTTAACCTAAAGGCATCATGTATTTGAGTATAAAAAGTCCCTTTATACCAACCATTTTGATCATCCATTAAAGAGTTATTTCATTTTCATTTAGAGAAATTATTTGGTGTCCATGTACACTACATCATATTCTGTGTTCATTTTTTTTGGTATGTATTCTTTTGGTAAATAATACTAGGAAATGTTTGATTCCATTCATTTATAGAATTTTTTGTAAAATTCAACGTTAATGTCATAAATGAGCATATTACATGTGGTAAATGCTACTTTGATGGTATTACCTTGTTATGCAGATGATATTCATGATATATAGAGTTTTTAACTCCGTTCAAAGGAATCTATTGGTGGATATTTCAAGGCATGTCATACCAGTGTCTTTGCATTATCGTATCATATATAGAAAATTTGATCAAGGATTTGCTTTTAGATTAGTATCTAGAGCCCCAAATCCTAATTCAACCTACATAAAATATGATATTCATCATGGGATTTAGATGTGTATGATGAAATATTATAGTCATTGTGTTGACATTTGTTATAAAAATATAGACATTTAAACTGATATATCTATCATTTTAAAATCATTTGAATATGAAGTTTTTCATTTATATTCTAGTTAAACTAAACATCAAATTTGTCTTTTTTTTTGTATATGCATTAGGTCAATTTACAACACTTGTATCACATAGTGTGAGTAAGGTGTCTTTCCACCCATCATGGATAATATGGATATTGATTTTAATGTCACCACCATTAGGTATTTTTGCATACATGATGACATTAGGTTACATTTCACATTTTGTGTCCTCTTTGTTAAGGGATTGAAAAAAGAGTTGGACAATCTCATAGATTCCTTGACCATGTTATAGAGTTGATACACAACCATGATAGAAAAATAACATGATTAGATCCCTCTTTACTCTACTAGTATTATAATTCCAAATATAAATTTTACTATAAATAATTTCAATTTAGATATTAGACACTATATTTTTAATAAGTGATATTTATTTTAAGGCACGTATATACTTTTTTTTTGTTATAATTATACTTATGTAAAAAATAATTATAATATGTTTATCATTTACTATTCTTAATCAATATTATTTATCATAACACACATTCAACATTAATCATAATTTTAAAAAAAAAATATATATATATATATATATATATATATATATATATATATATCTTTACTTTATTTATTATATTTTAAAAAAAATTGACCATAATTTATTTAACATTTGTATTTTATTATATTAAAAGATTTATTTATAAGTGAACCATAATTTATCTAACATATACAATTTAATTTAATTAAATTATATATATATATATATATATATATATATATATAACTTTTGATTCTTTAAAGGACATAAAAACAAGGCTAAACAACTCTTAGCTATACTCACTAGAGTCTTCAACTAAAATTCATTTAATAAAACTCATAACTTTGGACTGGTGTGAGTCTAGGTCTGCATGTGTGCTTGATATTTCAAACTGCCTCATTAATTATGAGTATGTGGGTCTTTTTACCATGTATTTACATAAATTCTACCTTTGGGTGGGGTTTGGTCCTTTTTAATGGATACTACTCATATGGTAGCTTCAAATGTTGTTGGAAATATCAGAGCACAAAATGGTGGTTGGGAAATATCCTCGTAGGAAGTGAAAGTGTACCATGAGGTAATGACTTTGTCTCTCATTTTATCATTCCTGATGCTGAGTTTAACAAAGTTTTTGAGTGATATGAGAACACCCATTTAGTGGGCTATTTCCTTGGACATATTCCTTGATTTATCACTGGGTCCAACAAGTCTGACAACCCTATGGTATTCAATGTGTTAATGTGTAGAACCTCACCAAGGATTTCATCCTATTTTATTATGTTGAAGCGGAGCATGCTAAGAAAGTGCTAAATAGAGGACATTGGTCTATCCTTAGCTTTATGTTAGTCCTTTAGCAATATTACCATACCTTATGCATCGTCAAGGAAGCCTCACTAGAAGTCTTGATTTGGATTGAGTTTCTTGGTCTTCCCATTTTGTGTTGGCATTTTTTGAAAACCCTAGCCACTCCTTTGGGGAAATTCATTTACCTGGAATTTGATAAGATTTTTTGTCCTCATCCTACTAAGCGAGTTTGCATGAAAGTTGACCTTTCCTAGGATTTGGTTGAATATATTGATATCACACGGCATAGGAAAACTTATAGACATTATGTTATGTATATCAACTTACCTAATACCTGTTAATAGTGTCAGTCGTCCTCGCATAAAATTAGGGATTGTCTACTTATGACCGATCAAGCTCAAACTTGTATTTTAGCACCTCCTCCTCCCACCACCACCCTAGTGGTGCAGCCTAAAGGGGATAAGAGTGGAGAAGAGTGGGTTACTATATCTCATAATCTATGAAACAAGAACCCTAAGAATCAGGTGTGACATGTAGCAGCTATTTATTTAGTTGTGGCTCAAGGTCCTCAAGAATCTATGGTTATTTCACAAACTCAACCTAATCCTACAACATGGACTGGGCCTTCCTTTACGGATTTACTTTTAGTTACATATGCTCCCTCGACTCATCGAAATTATTCCTCTCTAGAAAGTGTGGGTCCAACATGCTCTCAAATGTTCAATGCACACTACTCATGCAACCCTCCTCATGAAAGGAAGGGGTATAATGTTTATAAGAGACAATAAACAGATGATGTGCATTGGTAGTTTACCAAGGAATATAATATTTATAAAATACACCAAACAAATAATGTGCGTCGATATGTCATCGAGACTCAGGGCCACCAGAATGATTCACCACAAATACATTTGGGACTCTTAGGAAGCTCAAGGACTTCGAGGTTGTTGAGGATAGTATGCACCTTGACTGAGATTAATGATTTTTATCACATGGAATGTAAAAGGACTGATGAAACCAATTCAAAAATACTTGGTTAGGATGAGCTGACTAAGGCCTCTCACACGTTTGCTAATCTTGACATTGTTTGTCTACAAGAAGTTAATTTTTTTTTATTTTAATCTAGATTGTACCTATAATTTGCTCTAGTCTTGTGGTTGCTTTCATGCAACATGTCATACTCAATGTAAGGGAGGAGATGTTACTTTTGTGTCGTCCAAGTGGATGAGAAATGTGGTTTCTTGGGAGGTGGATCCCTCAAATATAGTTATATGGACTCTATTTTAAGTTCAAGGTCAACCTTTTGGAATAATTAATTTGTATGCATCTAACAATGCTTCTAATAGATGTATTTTGTGGTGGTAGCTAGCTTTTTCTCTGATGCATGTTGTCTGGGTGCACTTGTGGTGACTTTAACATGATTGAGAAGCCCCAAGATAAGGCTGGCCACATGCCAATGCGATGGAATGTCAAGGAAAGAGAAGCATGGTTTTTCATAAAGAATAAACTAGGGTTGTTATATCCTAATTACTGTTTCTCTGAGTCTGACTTCCCTGAGAATGTTTGGTTCACTTGGTCTAATTTCAAAACATGATTTTTGAGGGTTTTGAAATGCTTGGATCGATAAATTCTTATAGATTCTCACCATTTCTTATTTAGTAGGATTTCTCCATCCTTCCCTTTTGTTCATTCCATTCTAGACACTACCCTCTCTGATCACTCCATGATTATTTTTGATATTACCACCCAAGCCTCTCCTCTTCGAAGCATTAAATCGCAATTTTACCTAAATGTTTCCTTTATTCAAAATGATGCTATGAGGTCTCATATTACTCGATGCTAGAATCTTATCCAAAGACCCTCTAGCTAAGTTGGTTGGATTATTTTGTGGAATAAGGCCATTCAGCATATGACTTCTATGCTTCGATCTCTTGGGGTTGAAGTTGCAAAGCGTAGGAGGGTGTCAAATTTTACCTTCAAAAAAGAATTATCAAAGGCCTTTGTGAGACTTGAGTCTTCCCTGTTTGATTAATATTTGAAATCTCATGTTGCTATCATTCATCATGAGTTGAATAAAGTATAACTTTATGAGGCCAGAGGAGCCCATCTTTGTGCTAGAATGCATTGACTCAAGATTGGGGACAAGGTGTCTAAAGAATTTTTCAAATGGTTACGTCTCTCTTCATTTGCTATGCAAATTCAAGCTCTTCAAATTGATGGGGGAAGACTCACTAAGCTTCTTGATATAATCTCTACCTTTATCTACCATTATGAAAATGATTTTTCTTATCAACCACTCACCCTCACCCGATAGTAGGTCTTGGCTGAGTGTTGTGTAGTGGTGCCATAAAAGCTCTCTTTCATGCAAAAATCCAACTGTGAAGCCCCTCTATCTCTTGATAACCTTAATCAAGATCTCTCTCAAATGAAATATGATAAGGCCCTTGGGTTGGATGGATTTCCCTATGAATTCTTCAAAGAATTTTGGGATTTCATTGGCCCGGACTTGCTTAAGGTCTATCAAGAAGCAATTATCACAGGATCCTTGGGTTCTCTAATAAATAATGGAAATATTTGATTCATACCCAAGGTTGGGGACCCTAAAATTATTATCAATTAGAGGTTGATCACTCTTTTAAATGTCAACTATAAGATCATTGCCAAAACTTTGGCTTTAAAGTTATGTCCCATTCTGCCTTTAATTATCAGGGCTAAACAAACTGGGTTTGTTCAAGGCTAATATATCATGGATAATGTCCTTGTAGTATGGGAAGGTATAGAATGGGCTAAACAATCTCAACAAGATTCTATATTCATCATAATTGATTCTAAAAAAGCTTATGATAAAATTGAGTGCAATTTTATTCTTACCATGTTACAAGCACTTTGCTTTGGTTCAAATTTTTTTAAGTCTATCAGTATGCTCTTCCAAGATGCTTCAACTATGCTCACTCTAAATAACACTCAATCTGATATCCTGGGCCTGTTCCATTCGATGAGGTAAGGCTACCCACTTGCTCCTTATTTGTATATCCTTCTTGTAGAAGCATTTGGATACCTCCTAGTTGCCCGAGTATATCAAGGAAAAATTCAAGGCATTGCTCTTGCCAATTCGCTAGCTCAGTTGGTTAATTGCGACTTTGCTGATGATTCTTTCCTGATCATTAGGGAAGATCAAAAATTTGTGTCCAATTCTTTGCATTGCTTTGATATCTTTTGTGTAACTTTAGTCTCTAGCATTCAATGGCATAAGACTACTTGCTTTCGATAGTCTGTTAATCATTCTTACATTGGATTTCTCAATATCCCTGGAAATAGATTCAATTTGGTGAAGTTTTTAAGTTTTTGGGTATTTATTTTGCTTTTTAGAGTGCCTTTGCTCAACTTTGGAATCATGTGCTCAAAAAAGTTGATAAGAAGCTTTCTTATTGGATTACCAAGATACTCTCCTTTATAGGACAATTCCAGGTTTACTCCAAGATTTTGGCTACCACTCATGTGTATTTTGCTTCTTGCTAGACTCCATCTCGGGCCTGTTACCAAAATCTAGATAAGCTATTGCAAGATTTTATTTGGGCTAGCTCTTTCCAGAAGAAGGGATTTCATAGAGTAGCCTAGGAAATTTGTTGTCTTCCCAAATCCTCTGGTGGGATGGGTCTATTTGACTGTCAACGCTATGGATTTGCTCTATGTGTAAAGTGGGTTGTTAGAGCTATTGACGACCCAAAAGCTTGGAAGGTCCTAATCTACTATTGTATTTCTACAGGTCTTCCTTTGGGTAAGAATTTTTGGTGGGGGATGTTTATCCCCTCTATTGTTACAACACCTGTATTTATTAAAATTAAGGCTCCTTTGTGATGCAAATCATTTGGTGAGCTTGGGAGGCTCTTAAACCCTAGCTCTATTGGTCTGGTGATGGGAAAAAAGGGATTCCATAGCCTCTCTTAATGTGTGGTGGTCATCATTCATTACTTACCAAGGCTCCCCTTTGGCCTCATTTCAATGGATTCATGCTTAACGATTTTTCAATAAGGGAATTGCTATCGGTTTTTATTTCTTCTCTTCTCATACCAAATATTGGATTCTTTGGGAGGTTTTCAAATGACTTCATAATTTAAAACTAGAATATAAGACCATGTATCATATTATGTTAGATATAATTCCCTTCTCTTTTTGGCCAAACATTACTAGGCATTTCCAAAAACCTTGGTGGTTAGACTGAACCTGACCGAAGAACATCCTTTTAATTCAACACAAGGCATGTTTGGGATATTCATAGCTTTCTGCATGCTTGCCCATGGTGGGTAAGTTGAACTAGCATTGGGACTTAATATCCAGGTCTTCACAGTGGAAATTCCATTTTAACATGGTTTGGGTATCTTATCTTGAGCCAAAGTTGGCTTTTCTTGCTTGGAGTATATTTTTTTAAGGTTTATCTATGGGGAAAAAAATGAAATACTTGTGCGTGGCTAATCCCAAATGTTATTTTTACAATGAACCTAAAAATTGCACTTATGTTTTTGTTTGTGTCGTAAAGCTCCAATGGCTTGGAAGTGCTTAGAATATTTCTTTTGACTTTATATGGCCACTTATTTTTCTTGGCACCATTCCTTGTTAGGCGATGATCTTGATTTTTCTATTCCTCTTGTGTATGTTTGGAATATTTTTAGAGTCAATATTCTTTTTCACTTATGGAAGACCAAAAAAGTATAACTTTTTCCAGAGACACAACTTCTGATTCCTTTTATTTAGCTGCTAAGTATAATGTATTTTTTGACTCTTGGCTTTAGATATAGGTTCAAGTGGAAAATATTCTTATTGACATTCAGTACCTGAGGACTCTCCTAGATCATTGGACCAATGCATCATACACTGTCAATTGAGTCCCTTAAATTTGACATGATAGCATAGTGCTAGCTCTCATTCATGATCTCATCAGGGATGTAGGGCATTGCCACGGGTAGGGAGACACTGGTCTCAACCTCCACTGGTAATCAAAAATTATTATTCTAATGGTGATGGTAAATCATCACTGGTGAGTGGATGGGATGTTCATCTAGAACCTTCACACCAAGTTTCAGGTTGGGGAGATGTGGTCGTGGCGATACCATTTAATGTTTTGTATGGCATGGTGATGGCCAAACCCCTCACCTTCAAGATATAAATGTGCAAGAGGTTAATAGTGTTGTTGATATGGGTGGTACTGAAATTGATGACAATGGTTGGGATGCTCTTGTTACTACATCTACCTGGTGCCATGATGACAGTGTGGACAATTGTTTCCTCCTAATGTCTGGAAATGATTTCTATTTTGCAGATACATGTTTTTCTTTGATTTTTGGCTGAGAGGATGATTTTTAATTCCCTCTTTTTTGTGTTACCTAGCTAAACTATTTGTATTTACTATTTGGTTTCTCCTAACCATATGTAGTTAGTGTGATTTTTAGGACCCTAGTGGGGTGTGCGTATTCACCCACTTTTTGTATGATTAAAATGTATTTTTAATATAATATAACCTATTTCATTCAAAAAAATCATTAAGAAAACAAAATTAAAAAAATAACCTACGTAGAAAGAGATTCAATCCAGAAATCAAGAGAGGGAATAAATAAATAAATAAAAGTGCTTTAAAAAAAAACTAACTAGAACACAAAGAAGCCACCCATGTTCTTTGTGGCAGAAACTCTTTGCGTTTCCATCCCCAGAATCACCACATCAAAAGTCTAACTACATAATCACTACCATGATGTCATAGTATTTTTCACCATAGTCATCATGGAAGTTAAACCTTAAGCACCATGTAAGGCAATTTTACTCTAAAAATTTAAAAAATAATAGGAAGTGTTAATTGTGTAGTGAGAATTCGATCCATTTAAAATATTAAATTTTAGACAAACCACCTGAAAAATTTGGGTCAGTTGAATTAATTTGTATTACCAAATTATCATTTTGCAAATAATCTCCACATCCCTAAAAGGGCTTGGAAAGAATTTTGCATAAGATAGCTTGACCCTTAGGGGTCATCCATTAAAAATTATAATGTTACATGAATGATCCTTGAAATGTAGATGAAGGTTGAGGAAATTAAGTATCCCAAATTCACTCTTAATCCAAGCGATGCTTGGAATTGCTCACGCCAATGAGCAACCACGGGCATCGCTCAAGGGATGAGCGACATCGGGAATTTGCAACAAGACGAAGATCGCTATATTCCAAGTGATTCTTGGAATTTCTTACGCTAAAGAGCGACCGTGGGTGTCACTCAAGTAATGAGCGACAACGAGAGACAAATTTAAATGGGATATTATTTAATTAGAGACAACGATCTCCAACAACATATGCAATTCTAGGAATCGTAAGCAAAATGGAGTGACGAAGGTTATGAGTTTTAAACCGCAAAAAAATATAAGTCTAAAATATTTGTTTTATTTAAATGATTTCAAAGGTTGCTCAGGAAATGAATGACTCTTAGAGTTGCTCTCCAAGTAGAGCGAATTGGAGAAATCAGTAGTTTTGGTCATGAGTCATTGGCGAGAGTGGTACAACCATGGATCACTCGTCTAAGGCAGTGATAAGTAGCTTGATAGGGTTCACTGGAAATAAAGGGTGTGATGAAGATCGCTCATCGAAATGAGTGATTTGTAGGCTGCTCAAGTTCGCTAGTGATAAAATAAGGTGGATAAGTGCTTATCAACTTGAGTGATAAAGAGAATTTTTTAATATCATAAGGTCGAAACAAATATTCAACACCCATAAACATATAAACTTATATTTCAATAATAGCAATAGGATTACAATTGATCTTCTACTAAGGAGTTACAAACATCTACAAAAGATGCAAGATTAAATAATTAAACCAGTTGTTGTTGTACTCTTCTCCTTTCCTTCTACTATTGCACTCTCAGAGATGTCTTTGTTCCTTCTACTCCTCTTTCACTATTTTTCTATCAAAATTCCAACAATCCCAATATTTATATTTGGGCATAGGAGACAAGGTGGGAAAACACCCAACTACTCGCATGCTGGAAATAATTACAATGTCAAATCAAAACAGAAGGTTGTTGATAGTGAAATCCATTAATGTTACCCATTATCGCATCGCTAGGCAGACGATTCCTAGAATCACTCCTTTCCTAAGCGATTTCCAAGATCATTGTAGTGAGCAAGCGATTCCAAGAATCACTCGTCTCTGAAGCAACTTGCATCAGGGGTATATTAGGTTTATTTTTTTTCTAAAACCCTTCTTTAAACCTAATTTCATAAGCATTTTGATGCCCAACTACTCACACAATCTACTGAAGTCTTCCTCCTTCAAAGGCTTCATGAAAATATCAGCTACTTGCTCATTGGATCTGCAAAATAGTAGTTGTACTTTTCCCAACTTCACCAGATATATGATAAAGTGATACCTTATGTCAATGTACTTTGTCCAACCATGAAACACTAGATCCTTCAATAGTGCTATGGCAGAATTGTTGTCACAAAATATGATTGTCACGACTTCCGATGGATGGTTCAGTTCACCCAAAAATCCTTCACAACCATACTTCTTGATAAGCGGTAGACATGACGATGACATACTCAGACTCAACAGTGGACAACAAAATGATCAGTTGCTTCTTGTACGACCATGACACTGCTTCTGATCTAATATGGAAAACATACCCTAAAGTGCTCTTTCGATCATCAATGCTACCAACCTAGTCGCTATTTGTGTAGCCCACCAGTTCCAAATGGTCTTGTCTAGCATAGAATATGCGATGGTTCTATGTCCTATTGACATAACATAAGATCCACTTGCCTGCTTGCCAGTGTGTGTCCTTCGAAGTCTCCATAAATATACTAATCAAGCTAACTTTGAACATCGGATCTGGATAAGTTGCAGTCAAATACATGAGACTACCAACTAGCCGCTTGAACAAAGTTGGATCAACATTCCTACTAGAATCCAACTTGCTCAGCTTTAGTCCTATGGCAACATGTGTGATGGCAGGTTTATTATCCTCCATATTAAACCACTTTAGGACATCCTTCACATACTTACCCTGAGAAATGAAGATGTCATCTACTGATTGGTCAACTTCGATGCCAAGAAAGTACTTCATTAGCCCTAAATCAGTCATCTCAAACTCCTTCATGGTTTTTTAGAACTGGTCAAGCAGTACATCACTGTTGTTAGTATAAATCAGATCATCCACATATAGGCAGACAATTATCATCTCCTCTACAACATTTGTATTCAAGTATAGGGTGTTCTTATATGGATATTTAACAAAATCATTCTCCTAAAAATAGCTATCAATCTGACTATACCATGCCCTGGGTGCCTACTTCAATATATAGAGGGCCTTCTTCAATTTTAGAACCTTGTCCTCTTGTCCTTCAATTTCATAACCTAGTGGTTGGTCTATGTAGACATCTTTTTCCAACATGTCATTGAGGAAGGCTGACTTGACGTCCATCTGGTAAACATTCCAGCCCTTTTGAGCTGCTAATGCCAGTATCATCCTGACTATGTCAAGTCAGGCTATAGGTGCATATAACTCATGATAATCAATCCCTAACTTCTGCCTGTAGTCATTTGCCACCAGTCTGGCCTTATGACTGTCCACTTCTCCTTGGGAATTAAACTTCATTTTGTATACCCATTTGACCTCGATGGTCTTCTTCCCTGCTAGAAGATCTACCAACTGCCATGTATTATTATCCTCAATGGCGTCTATCTCCTCATCCATTGCCTTCAACCACTTATGATTACATCTTCAAATGAAATTGGATCACACTCAGTAAAAAATGCAAAGTTAGAATGTTCCTCATTTTCATGATTTTGGATTGCCTTGTAGATGTCTTGCAAGCTCCTCCTCTTCATGGGTGTCTTCAAATTTGGAATCCTGCTTGCAAGTGGAGGTGACCAAGATGGTGAGGTTGTGTTGCTACTGGCATAATAGTTGTTGCTTGAGGCTACAGGTGGCTACAAAGTGTTTTACTCTAAGTCCATAGACTCAATAATTGTTGGCTTAGGCTGGCCAGTCTTTGATTTTCAATTCCAAGCTTTTCATCCTCGAAAGATGAAAAGCTTTTTCATCATAAGATTATACAAATGATACGCCTTTGCCTGCTCATTGTCACCTATGAAGATACACTTCTCCGCTTTCCCATCCAGATTCTACCTCTTTTCTTCTAGAACATGTGCATATGTTATGCACCCAAAAAATCACAAATGATCCACACTCGGCTTCTGGTTGCTCCAGGCCTCTTGAGGGATATTTTCCTTCACACTTTTGGTGGGACATCTATTTAGAAAGTAAACTATACAGGTTACAACTTCTGCCCATAACACATGTGGCAAGTCTTTTGCCTTCAACATACTTTGTGTCATCTATATGATGGTTTTGTTCTTCCTCTCAACTACGTTATTTTGCTATGGTGTGTATCTGGTAGTAAGCTACTTTCAAATTACATTTGCCTTGCAAAAATCTTAGAATTAGTTGGAGATGTATTCACCTATGTCGTTTGTCCTGAGGTTTTTCACCTGGTAGCCACTTTATTTCTCCATCAGAGCCTTGAACTCCTTGAACTTGCTAAAAGCCTTCAATTTTTACTTGATGGGATATACCCATGTCTTTCGGTTGAAGTCATCAATGAAGGTCAAGAAGTATTTGTTATTGGTAAACGTTTTGGTCTGCATCGGACTGCAAATATCTGAGTGCACCAGCTCCAATGGCTGTGAAGCTCTCCAAGACTACCCTGAAGGGAATGAATCCCTGTGTCATTTATCGACTAAAAAAACCTCACAAACTTGATTCAGTTGCTCAATAAGGGGTAAACCCTTCACCATCTGCTTCTTGTGTAGTAATTTCAAGCTATTGAAACTTAGGTGACTAAACCTAAGATGCCATAGCCAAGTAGCATCCTTCACAACTACACTCAGGGACAGTAGAGACTCATTATGAATCTACAACGAAAATATTTTGTTCTTCATCATGGACACCGTTGCAATCTGTCCATGCTCTTTGTCTTTGATGGTGCAGGTTCCATCCTTGAATTGAATAGTGTACCCCTTCTACACAAGTTATCCAATACTTAGCAAGTTGTGTTTTAGACCAGGCACATAGTATACATCACATATCTACTTCCTTTTGCCATGCCTGGTGCGGATGAGAAATTTTCCTTTATCTTTGATAGGGATCTTGCTATTGTTCCCCATATTCACCTCAGAATGGACTATTTCATTTAGTTGTAAGAACATCTCCTTGTTCCCTGTCACATGGTTGTTGCACCCACTATCAAGATACTAGATATTCTTTTGGCTCTCCTCCTCAATACTTCACATCAACAACATGTTCCCACATGCATATTTGGACCCCACATTTTTGACTTCATTTTTATAGTGGACCCCACATGCATATTCCTCGATTGCTATCACAACTGAGTTGAAATTAGCAGGCAGGCCTATAAGAATCTTCTCCATGATTCTCTGGCTCTACACGATCTCTCCATTCAATTACATCTAGTTGATGATGTCCATTTTATGAGTGAATAAGTCACTGATGGACTTTGACTCGATCATCTGTAGGTTCTTGAACTTCCTCCTTAGCATCTGCAACTTCACCAACTTCACCTTGTTGGTACCCTGATATGAACTAGCCAAGATTTCCTAGCCTTGCTTCACCTTGGTGGCTATCGCAATCCATGGAAAATGGTCTCCTCGATCGCTTGCATGATGTAGAATAGGGCCTTATGGTCTTTCTTTGTGTTTTCCTTAAATAGGTTCTTATCTGCTTGGAAGAGTGTGGCCAGTGTTACTGCATATGCTGGTTTTGTGTAGCCATTCTCGACCAACTCCCAAAGCTTCTGTGACCCAAACAAGATCTTCATATGGATGCACCAGTAGTCGTAGTTCTTGTCATTGAAACGCGGGATCTACAACTGCAAGGATTGATTTCTGGAAGCCATGCTTCAATATCCATGAGATGGTAGTCCGGCTCTAATACCAATTTAAGGAAATTAAGTATCCCAAAGTCGCTCTTAATCCAAGCGATGCTTGGAATAACTCACACCAATGAGTGACCGTGGGTGTCGCTCAAGGGATGAGCGACAACGGGCGTTTGCAATAAGATGAAGATAACTCTATTCCAAGCGATGCTTTGAATCGCTCACGCCAAAGAGTGACCATGGGTGTCGCTCAAGTAATGAGTGGAAACAAGAGATAAATTTAAATGGGAGACATTTTAATTAAATACAGTGATCACCAACAACATATGCGATTTCATGAATCACGAGCAAAATGGAGCGACAAAGGTTAGGAGTTTTAAATTGTGAAAAAAATAAAAGTCTAAAAGGTCTGTTTGATTTAACTAATGCCATAGGTCGCTCACAAAATGAGTGACTCTTAGAGTCACTCACCAAGCAGAGCGAACTGGAGAAATCAATAGTTTTGGTCATGAGTCATTGGTGAGAGTGGTACAACCATAAATCACTCATCTAAGGTAATGATAAGCAGTTTGACAGGGTTTGTTGACAATAAAGAGTGTGATGAAGATCGCTCATATAAATGAGCGATGTCCAGGCTGCTCAAGTTCACTAGCAACAAAAGAAGGTGGATAAGTGCTTATCAAATTGAGTGATAAATATAAGGTTTTAATATCATAAGGGTCGAAACAAAGATTTAGCACCCATAAACATATAGACTTATATTTCAATAACAACAATAATATTACAATTGATCCTCTGCTGAGGAGTTACAAACATCCGCAAAAGATGCAGGATTAATAAGTTAAACCAGCTGTTGCTGTACTCTTCTCCTTTCCTTCTACTGTTGCACTCTCGAAGATCTCTCTGCTCCTACTTCTCTTTCACTACTTTTCTATCAGAATGCCAATAATCCTAGTATTTATAGCTGGGCATAGGAGACAAGGCGGGAAAACACCCAACTACTCGTACGCTGGAAATAACTATGATGTCAAATCAAAATAGAAGGTTGTTGATAGCGAACTCTGGTAATGTTACCCATTATCGCTTCATTATGCAGGCGATTCCTGGAATTGCTCCTTTCCTGAGTGATTTCCAGGATCACTGCAGTGAGCGAGCGATTCCAAGAATCTCTCGTCTTCAAAGCGACTTGCATCAAGGGCAAATTAGGTTTATTTTTTTTCTAACAAAGGTAAGCAGAAACCTGTAGCAAGTGCTGAAGAGGGATTACAAGATTAAAGCATGTCCATAAATATTTTAAGGCCAAATGGTATGTTAATTCTGGTCCTACTCTCTCAATTCCATGTACTGTAGAATTCTGATTTCCACATCTAATACATTCTGCTAAAATCTCCTTTCATCCACTTAATTCAATTTGGCCACCAAGGAACATAGCAAACAAGTGGGAATGAAAATTCAAGGTATTCTTGTTAAGTGTATTCAACGAAACCCTAAATGATCTTTTATTTTTGGCTTGTGCTTTCTTTTGCTACGATCTTGATGGTAATATTATGGATTATTTTGACCTTTAATATCTGACACTCATTTCCTTACTCTTTTCTATATCTTACCTCTGTTATCAGTATGCTTGGTTCTGTTGTGGTGGTGTAGACGAAAATACAAGGGTGGAGATAAGATTTTTATTGATGATGAGTTGCTTAGGAGGTTGAGTTGCTTAAGAGGTCGCATCTAGATATGTTTAGCTACATGGAACTTGAAACTACGACTAAAATGTTAGCCACCGAAATCGGGAGGGGAGGATTTGGATTTGTATTCTTTGGTACACTCAAACATGGTAGAAAAGTTGTCGTCAAACTACTAAATAACACAGAAGAGGAGGGACGTGAAGACTTTATTGAGGAGGTGAGAACACTTGCTTCCATTCAGTGTTTCGAAACTCGCAGGTTTCCCACGAGTACCTGCGAAACTCGCGGGTCAGCAGGGCCTGCGAAGTTTGTAGGCAAGAACTCGGGCCGAGTAACTCGCCGATCCACGCGAGTTACTCGCCATTTATTGACCGAGTACTTGGTGATTAATCACCGAGACTCATATGAATAGAAGCAGGGGAGGTAGGGAGAAATAGGGGAGCCACGGGGAGAGAAACAGGGGAGGTAGACAAGGGAGCCACGGGGAGAACCGTGATGAAAATAAAAAATTTATTAAGAAAGATGAGATGACGTTCTATACAAAAATTACATCTCTCGTAAATAGGGAAGAGCCATCCAACCCGAATGGTTGAAGATAATCGTTCCAAGAATCTTGTTTCTTAAATGCCATCAATGCTGTTAATGTACATCCTCTTCATCTTCAGTAGGCAGATGGATGGCCAGCGAAGATTGTGGCACAAGTCGCAGGATCTGTTTCTCTCATAAATATGGAAGAGATGTCCTACACGAATGGTGGAAGCTGGTCGTTCCATAAATCCTGATTTTTCAATGTCACCAATGTTGTTAATTTACGTCTTCTATAGTAGCAGATGGAAAACCAGCGAATGGTCGAAAAATGTATTGAAAACATGAAATTAGCAGATGAAAAACCAGCGAATATTGGCGAGTTTTTCCCGAGTTATCGCCGAGTTGCCGAGTACTCGCCAAAATTTGGCAGCCGAGTTATTGGCTAGTTGCGAGTTTCGAAACACTGCTCCCATTAACAATTCTAATCATGTTAGGTTGTACGGCCTCTGCGTAAAAGAGCGTCGTCAACTGTTGGTCTATGAATTTATGGACAACGGTTCTCTCCAATTTAACCAGAGAACCCCTTGATTGGAAGGCAAGGTATTCCATTGCTGTGGAGACTGCTCGCGGCCTCGCATATTTACACGAAGACTGCACCCATCGCATTCTTCATCTAGACATCACACCCCACAACATCCTTTTGGACGAGAATTTCAGAGTCAAGCTCTCAGATTTCGGACTAGCCAAGATAGTGAATAAGGATGGGAGTCGTCTAGTAACATTGCACGTCAGAGGAACGCCCGGATATATTTCTCCTGAGTGGTTCTTAGAATATGGAATCACTGCCAAGACCGACGTTTTCAGTTACGGGATGGTGCTCCTTGAAATTGTCGGCGGCCACAGAGTGGTGGACAGGTCGCAGGACAATGAACAGTGGTATTTTCCTTCCGTAGCGTTTGAAAAGGCAAGACAAGGAAAGCTGGAGGAGTTATTTGATAGCAGACTTTCAGTGTCAGAAGAGGCGGCAGTGGAGATGAAGCGAGTGATTAATCTGGCATTGTGGTGTTTTCAGAGCAACTCAGCTCTAAGGCCAAGGATGTCCGTCGTATTACAGATTCTGGAAGGATCCTCCTTTGGACTGTGACCTTCCATTCGGTCCATCCGTTGATAATAGTCATGTTTTAAGCATTACCGAAGAGACTCAGGCCATTTTGGACTGTGACCTTCAATTCGGTCCATCCGTACATATTATAATATTTTTAAAATATTTAATTTGTTAAACAATTTTATTTTTTTATATAAGCTGTTTAAATTATTGTAACAACCGAGTTGCTTCTATTCATTTTCATTTTTTTGTTTGAGTAAATAAATGCCTTCTTTTCTTTTCTTGTTTTATTTGTTAAAAATTTAAACAGAAACTAGTTTATAATTGTGGCAGCTTCAGGAGCACAGAATACTGTGGCGGCCATAAAAGCGGAACAGCCTACCCCGATTCACAAAAAAAATTAAATTTATTGCTTATAACTTATAATTAAATTAATCTCATATATATAAAATCAAATTTTCGGGCTTAAACTTTTCCAATGTTCAAATCCTTTCACCGTAGCATATCATGGGTGAACTTTCCAAGTATTTTATCATCTGTGTAAGTTCTCTAGTAAGATTGTTATTATTCCATAACCTTAGCGATGGGCATGCTTATTCAGGTTGAATACCATTGTTGAGTGCCTGGTCCATAGGAGTATTCATCACATCTCTAATATCGGTAATCACTTGAGCAAAGTTGAACTTGGAAAGATACGAATTTGAAATGTCGTCCTAATATTTCGTGATCAAACGTCGCATAACGAATCCAAAACCGTCTTTCAAGTGCAGAAGGAAGGGCGAAGAACGTTGTATCAATAACAAACTGCCACGTTACACTTACGTAAAGCAAGTGATGATGCGTTACTGTCCCTACTCGGCTGTGTTGACTAAGGATCTGACATCACGTGACTTGGAACACTAATGTCAAGATATTGGTGGGTCATATGCTTGAATTTGTTTTTGTTTTCATACATAGGAGCCTAATTGTTAAATTTGACAATTTTTAAAGCGAGGCTTCATTCACTTCATAACAAGATTTCTAAACCAGAGCAGTCCAATCATTCTTGATCGATTGATAGTGACACTCTATCAAGTAATAACACCGAGCATGACTGAACCAATGATCCAATGAGAGAGTACCATGTGGTTCATCAACCAGAAAGGGGATAAGTTGAATGGTTATTTCCAATAAATACATGGTATTTGGTTCGCATATGCCCAATCAAAGAGGGCGACTGTTGGAGTTTGAATGATTTTTATTATTAGTGTGTTTTTCTATTTTCATGAGGCAATATTCCCTGCGAATACCTCCAGTTGTAATAGGTAATATTTAGGCGGTTTGGTGTGATGTTGAGAACATTTGATTCTCTTGTATCTGTCTTTTACCCACTTGGGAGATTCGTTTGTTACATATTCTCATGTATCTATCTTTTACCCACTTGGGAGATTCTTCAGTTACATTCCCAAGCTATATATTATAATGGTTTATCATGAATTAATCAGTTCAGACTAATTCTGGCTCACATGTGGTATCAGAGTGTATTGAAGATTCAATCATTGGGATTAAAAGTCCTGTGGAATTTTTTTAGTGAATATTTGTGAAGGTGTTTGTGGAAGGTGGTATATTTGTGGAGAAGCAGGCGCAGATTCCTGTGCGGTCCCTCCAGTCAGATCCAGGCAGTTGCAGGAGCGCGGCCCCTGCCTGACGCGTAGTGCAGCCAAAGCTCGACTACATATTGATCAAAAAATTAATAATAATAAAAAAGTTTGTGTATAGCACATGATTAATGCTTGGGAGATAAGGAACTAAGATGTTTTTGGGAAGGCTTGGGAGATAACCAAGCGGTGAAGACCTGACGGAGATCGGGTGACACGCTGGACCTAGCCTATAACGCATAGCTAATTCTTGTAGTAGCTGGAGTCTACCTCGGAGTAGAAAATACTTGCATTTGGAGACGTAGCAAAGTCCTTGATAGACCAAATGAAGAAATCCATACGCTAGAGATCTTCCTGGAGGAGAAGTTTTAGCAGAGCTTGACGAATATCATAGGAAAAACAGTCCCTATTGCACTGTTGACATCAAAAAGGTGTGGGCTCCTGATATTTTATGCATGCAAATATGGAGAAATACTAAGGTCATGACTTCAGTGAAGAATGGGCAAGAGTTTCCATTGTTGATTTAATTGCAACTGAGCATCTGACATTTTTTAGCATTAACAGATCAGGAGGCAATGGTTTTCTAAAATGAGACGAGGTAAATAGTGCTTCAAGGAGAATAATAAGGAGATCGTAGGGCATATTTGTTTTTACAATTTGTGTTTGTGTTTTATTGAAATATGACGATCAACTTAGCTGATTTGGTCAGTGAGCCCACGATAAGGCTTTTGAATGTGATATCCTAGGTTCATCATAACCTAAGATATTTTTTGGGGGAAAAATATTCAAGTAGAGTTGAGCTTGCATATTATTTTTTTGAGAACAGTTTGATAGAAGGCAATTCTATGAAAAATGGAGAAGTTTTCAAATGAGATGAAGGCAGCAATAGGTAGAGTGTCATTTTAAATAGATGTGCAGAGGATAAATTTGTGTTGTTTGTGATGCAAATTGGCAGGAGCTGAAAAATTGTTAGAAAGTAAGGTTTATCAATTGATGTAGTAAGAGTTGAAGTAGAAATCTTGGACAGTCATTAAAGAGGTTGCAATTTTCATTGATTTTTTGTAATAGATACAACATCTAAAGAGTTTTTTATTTGAATTTGCTTAATGGCCACCATATTTGAAGACTTGGAGGTTCCAAGTTTCAATGGAGAAAACTATGCTTATTGGAGCATAAAAATGGAGCACTTGTTGAAGGCAAAAGGACTATGGGAGATCATTGAAGAAGGATATGAAGAACCTGCAAATTGGAGCTCTCTTTAAGGAGAGGAGAAAATATTGAATAAGAAGTAGCATCAATATCAAAATTGCTTGGCTCTCATGGATTTGAGGAGAGGCATGAAAGAGAAAGCTTTCCCTCTCATTGCAAAATGTAGAACAACCCAAATGGCTTGGAAAGCATTGCAAGATGCTTATGAAGGAGATATGTGTAGCAATCCCCAAAGCAAGGAGGAGCCTTGTTTATTTGAAGAAAATTTTGAAGAGTCTTATTGTGAAGACGCATGTGAAGACATGTCTTATGAAGAAGGCATGCATGATGAATTCTTCCTTATGGAGGAAGATAATGATGAATTTCTTCTTGAAGAAAAGAGATAAGAAGATAAAGATTTAACATGTTTGACAAGCATGTACATGAATGATAAATGCCTCATGGAGAAGTCATATTGTGAAGAATGTCTCACGGAGGAGACATATGAAGAAGAATGTCTTATGGAGAAGACACCAAATGAACTATTTGTTGAAGAGTGCTTCATAGAGGAGACACAAAATTTTGATGAAGCCATTCTCATGGAGGAGAATGATGAAGACAAGCCATGGCAAGATAAAGATGATGGAGAAACACTCATCATGGAGTGTTGCATAGCTAAAGACCACTCAAATGGAGTGGAGACAAATGAATATGCAAAGGAGAAAATTCACTCATATGGAGTGAACACTGACAAGTCTCAAGTTATGTGGGATGTTGATCCACATGAAAAGATTGATGAAGAGGATATGGAGGCTATAAAATATATGTTTCAAGATCACTCATCAAGAGTGAAAACTATTTTGTATGAGGAAGACTATCTCAAAAGGGAGATAGAAAATAGTGAGATAGTCATTGATGGACTTCATGGTATAATAGAGGCAATTGTGGATGGAGATCACTCACTTGGAGTGACTACAGTGAAGGATGATGGTTGTCCTGAAGAGGCAACATTGTGTGAAGAATCATCATTGCAGCAATATGGCATCTTGGCAAAAACAAAGGAAGGCTTGTGGATATCTACTCAACAAATCATGGGAGGTGATATTTTTTTGTTATTTGATTCATTTGTTATTGATTTCTTTGATAGATGTTTTGTGGATAGTTTTGGAGTTGTTTTGAAGAAGAAATATGGAGAATGTCTTATCAAGACATCATATGAAAACTTGCATTGTTTGCAAGTGGTACATCTCTCATGGAGAGAACAATTATCAAGTTTTGAGACTTGCCTTATGAAGATTTCTTTGAAGACAAAGTTTGGGAGCTTGATTCACTTGGACTCAAATGAAAGCAAATAAAATGATATGTTCAAAATTCTTTGGAAAGAGGAATATTGTAAAGACATTGTGAGGTGTGATTTTTTGCGTGATGATATGTGTGAGTTTGCATATGTAATAGGGTATTTCATGTCCATGTTTGTTTTGATTTTTTGTGTGGATATTTTTGAGAGAGTAGTTTGGTATAATCATCAGTATGATATGATTAACACATACTCATGCAAAGTATGGTATTGTAATGATGCAAAAGATGATGATTTGCAAGAATCGTTTAAAGACCATAATGAAGATGAGAGAGAGTGGTTGTTGAAAACCACAATCCAAGAGACTTTTTATGAAGGGGAAGTTGATCATCAAAAGGCACCCAATTTTATTTTGTTGAAGAAAGCAAACTTAATGGATAGCCCACAAGAAGAGCGAAAGTGTGGTGGGTGTCAACAAAACTTTTTTGAGTTCTTGAATTATCTACTTCAAAACTAGAAGAAGCATAAACGAAGATCAATTCAGACTAATTCTGGCTCACATGTGGTATCAGTTCATCAGTTTGTGAAGCTTCAGAACTCATGGAATGAGTACTTTCAGCGTCAATGGGAAGAATGATTGAATTGCATCATTGCAGCATTGAAGATAATATTGCAGATTTGTTCACCAAGGGAGTTGTCAAAGCTCAATTTTTGAAGCAAAGGAACTTCCTTGTCAGTCCCATCAACTTCAAGGGGGGTTATGTTGGAGTTTGACTGATTTCTATTATTAGTGTGTTTTTCTATTTTCATGAGGCAATATTCCCTGTGAATATCTCTAGTTGTAATAGGTAATATTTAGGCAGTTTGGTGTGATGTTGAGAAAATTTGATTCTCATGTATCTATATTTTACCCACTTTGGAGATTCGTTTGTTACATATTCTCATGTATCTGTCTTTTACCCACTTGGGAGATTCTTCAGTTACATTCCCAAGTTATATATTGTAATGGCTTATCATGAATTAATTAGTTCAGACTAATTCTGTCTCACAATGACTGTTGAAATATAAGTGGGTTCTCCTTCTAAGAATATGTGTATTGTATATGATGATGTAACCATAGCCATATATTTCAATCTGGTTGGATATAGGATGCGTGGTCAATGACACAGTAACGTGAAAAAGGTCTTGAAGACGAGTTGCATATATAAAAGTACAAGACGTGGCCTAAGGAAGTATTTGGGCATCAATTGACTATGTCAAACACTTGGTTCAAGATCAAATTGCTATCAATGGACTAGAGAAGAATCCTTATCTTTGTGATGAAAAGAACAAATGGAGAAGCAAAGCTTACCACTCCAATTACTAGTTGTCACATGGACTTTTTTGCCCAAGTCAATTTAAAGCCAATTTGTCTAACAATTGTTGTGAGTTTACAAGAATGGTAAAGCTTGATTGGATTCAGTTGTTTTGTGTTTGTATAAATCTTGATTGGGTTTAATTGTGAAGGATTGTGTACTTCAAATAAAATATTTATCCTTTAAAAGAGGTTAGATTATGTATATTTTATATATGAATAACATAATATTAATGCCTTTTTCAATGTATAGTAAATATAAAAGAATATCACTATATAGTAAATATAAAAGAATATAAAATATGTTTATTTTGGTTAATATTCAATATTGATACACTTTCGTTTAATGTATTTTTTTTTTTGATGAGGAACCTTTTATATACAACATATCCGCAACATGTGAGGGGAGAGATTTGAACCTGGGCCTCTCGATAACTAGAGTGTTTTAACTACCCACTTGCTCTCCAACTCCTCTACATGAGTGTTTTAATGTATTTTTAACAAAATCAGATTAAATAGGCAATGGTATCATATCTTATTTAATCCTTTTAAGGTGAAGGATTTTTTTTAATATTTAAATATATTTTTTTTTTATGTTTTATTGTCATTATTTTTATAATAATTTTTTTATTGATAATACTATTTTTTTAAAGAATTTATTTTTATTGATACATACGCCAAACTATATTTAAATAGTCATTTTTAACATATTAACATAATTAAATAGTTTTAAATATAATTTAATATTTTTAATTTTATTTTTATTTTTATAAAATTTAAGATTTATCTTTCATATTGATTAATTTTTTATAAGATGGATGAAGGGGTTTTGAAAGGTGCCCCAAACCTTTTACAAGAGTGAATCAACCAACCATCTAGAAACAAGGAATAAATATATCAACATAGCAAATTAAAAAGGATCCAAAAAATAGAAAAACAACAAAGCTACATAATAGTCGAGCAGGACAAACAATAAATTTTCCTAGGGGATCCCCATTTTCGTACACTAGAGCCATTTGAAAACACAAATTATCCCCTCGAGATTTATTGTCTATTTTATTTAACGCATCTAGAAAATTCTCCTGCCAAATTATGCATCTTTCCTACAAAAGTCCCAATTTTGCTAAAAAATTCGTCGAGCTATTTTCCTCTCTGTAAAAATGCTTAATCTCAATCACTTCAAGGATTAAAATCCGTCTTTAGGTTTTAGCAATTTCATTTGTGATCGTTCAAGAAGGTACCTAAACACCTTTGAGTATATTATGATATTTATGGAATCCCCTTCAATACTTGTCTCCCTACCATTCACAATTTCTAGTTGACAAACCCTTGAAAGAGAGCTTGTGCCTCCACAAAACGACTGGTTTGATGATCTAAATTTTTAGTGAAAGCCAACAAAATCCTCCTATAAAATTATCTAACCAGTACCTCTACATCGACTAGTCCTAGATTACCTTTAGAAGCCCCATAAAAATTTAGCTTCAACCAGCCAGGAGGAGGTTCCCAAATAGTAGTATGTTTAGTAGGAGCTTCAAGGCAATGTTCAAGAGAATGGTCAGAACCTAAGTTCTTACAACCCATTATTTGTCATGAAATGGATTAATTGTGAAATAAAATAAATAGGAAATAGAATCACTATTTTTAATGAATCACCTTTTTCACTGATGGCAGAACCAGTCAATGGATTATAAATTATATTCTTCATTGGATGCCTTGAAAACACCCATGAAATGCATATTTAAATCTACCTAATATTGTGATTGTGAAAGGACACGTTGGTCCATAATAATTAAATGAGTGAAGTTAATAATATGCTAAGTTAGGATTAGAGTCCTAACATGCCACCCTCCTTAAAAAGAGCTTTGTCCTCAAAGCTCAAAGTGAGAAGCTTCATCCCTTATTTTTCAAGTAATAGGTGTTCCTATTCTTGTACTATTTTCATATCATAATTCCATAAGTAGGGATATTGGGAAGGTTGAAGTGTTGGTGGGGGATAGTTAGGAATAATAGGAGGATTAGAACGACCACAGGGGAAATTTTTTGTTGTGTTTTCTTAGTGGTTTGGAGAGAAAATAAATGGCAACCATTTTCATGCCTCCTTTATGAATAAATTTCTCCATACGATGAGAGCTTGCTAGTGGAGAAGCACAAGATTTTATTCCTCTAAGAGTATATGTTTTGGTCCTTTTGTGTGAATTTCATCCATAAGTCATCAAAGTCTCATTGGATTGTACTGAGTGTTCATAACCATTGTAAACCTAAGATAATATCACAACCTCCTAAAGGAATTATATACATGTCATGTTTCATGGTATAGTCACACAAGGTGAGCTTAATATTTTTGCATTTTTCTTTATAGGTGATCTTTCCTCCATTACCAATCATGACTTCAAAATTATTGCAAGAATATAAAAAATAGTTGGTTTTCTTTACCACACGTGGGTCGATGAAATAATGGGTACTGCTAGAGTTAATAAGTATGGTAAGGTTTTTTCATTTGAAGGTTCCTGAGACTTTCATAGTTTGGGGAGAAGAATTTTCAGTGAGGGCATTGAAAGAAAACTCTAGTGGACCTTGAGGGTGAGGGTTATCATTAGGTATATTTGTCACTAGTTCAACCTCAATATCCTCTTCATAATTTATTGATTGAAAAGGAAAAATTGCATCAAGAATATATAATTTGGGTGTAATACATTTGTGATCAGGTACAAATTTCTCATCACAATGACAACAATGGCCCTTTTCTCTTCTTTCCATTATTTACTCAAGGCTAATTCATTTAATTGGTATGACTCTACTTAGTTTTGGATTGGTGGAAGGATTGTGTGAGTCTGCGTTAGATAGGTTCCCTAATCAACGTTGGTTATTGATTTTTTCTTCCACCATTTGGGCTAATGCAATAGTGTGCATAATGTTGGTAGGATTGAGCATTTGTATTTCTAATAAATTTTCTTCCTTTAGACCACTAATGAAACAACTTTGGAAGAATGATGCATCTAGTCTTGATGTAAGATTTACCAATTTCTCAAACTGAGTTTGGTACTCTCGTACAATAGAGGTTTGATGGAGTTTCGTAAGAGCCCCTATAAAATCTTCATATTTGCTTGGGCCAAATCATACCATTAGATTTTTTGTAAACTCTATCCATGTATGGGTGCCATTTGTATTTTCGTAGCATTGGTATCATTTAGTAGCAATTCATTCCATGTGAAAGGATGCGATACAAATTTCTTAGACCTTAGGGTTTTGATAGAGGGAGAAATATTGGTCTTCTCGATATATCCAATTTGTGGGGTTGCCTCCTTAATATTTTGAGAAATCCAATTTTACGGTTTGATGTAGGATTGATGCTTGTGGTCCCCTGAGTAATGTTTGTTGTATGGGTACTATGGTCTGTTAGTCGACTTGCATTACTACCATATTTTTTTGTACCATGTCCACAAAGTGATTAATGATATTCATTTTTAGGGTTAACTCTACATTAGTAGCATCCATTTTTAGGGTTAACTCTATCACTTTTGTTATCATTTTAATTTCAAACTCATCTTGCCATTTTTCATCACTTGTAATATTTCTTATGTAATGCCTTGTGATCTTCTCCCATCTACCATGGTATGGTTTTTGCGGATTTACAACTCCTTGGGCTTGGTTGCAAAATATTGCAATTTTTTGCAAAAAAGTGCAAAAGTTACTAGAAACTTTGCAAAAAGTTGCTTTTAGCGAAAAATTATTTCAAAAAATTGTTTTTCAAGTTTTAGCAAAAAAAATAATTTTGTCAATGGTTGGGAACATTCGATGGCTGACAAAGAGAGGGGTGGTGAAGTGGCATGTGTAAGGGGTGGACGTATAGTGGAATAATGGTGAGTGATATGGTGGTCTTCACAAGCGGTGCAATGATGGCTAGAGTCTAGCACCAAGCTAGTGGTCAATGTTCAATGGATTCTAGTCAAGATTTCCTAGAGGTACGAACTTTGAGAGTGATACAAGTGGAATGCAATGGTTGGTTTACATGAAGGTTTGAAATAGCACGTGATTTAAGTCACATTAAACTATGGACCTCCAACCCTTTTTAAACCTCCCAAATTTTATCTGTCCACCGATATTGGATCCATTTTAACTTGAATTTAAATATTAAAGCTTGCTTATTTATGCGATGATAAAATTCAGGTGCTGCACTTAACCTTCGAATTTAATAATATATACGAAGCTTTAAAAGTTTAAACATTGTGCTTATAACAGTGATTAAATTTTATACTTTGCACCTGGACACTATAAAAATATTTTTAACTTGATTTCCTCGATGTCATTGCATTTTTCATTACTGATAATAGATTTTGGTTACCAGAGTTATCAAAAAACTATAGACTTTATTAAATTAAACTCACCAAAAATTTAAAATTTATGTCGAAAAAGTCAAGATGACGTTGGAAATGTTTGTAGAGCACACAGGGTGAATTTTTCTATCATATTTAGTTGATTTATTGGTTGGATAAGGGTATCAATAAATTATGAAGTTTTTTCAAGGCCTTGGGTTGAATTTTGAGTGCTTTATTTCCCTCTATTTGGACCTGCAATCATGTTTTTATTTGTGCTAATGTTGTATGTCTATCAGTTGTTGTGTCTACACTGTTGTATTAAAAACTATGTGACGAGCCTTAAAATTTTTGGGAGGACTTATTTTGGGAGTTGTCATAATAGTATAGGTGGTGGAACTATGATAACTTTTGAAGACACTGGTGATGAAAAGATAGTGAATGATAACGTTGAAGACACTAGGATGAAGGGTAATTTTTTTTATGGGTGAAAAAAAATGTTTATGAATTGGCCTTAAGATCGTAGGCTCTTATACCAAAATGGTAAGAACCTAAGTTATTACGGACCATTATTGGTGAATGAAATGGATTAATTAAAAAATAAAATAAATTGAAAATAGAATGACTCTTTTGAACGAATCACCTTTTTCATAGATGACAAAACCAATTCATAGATTATAAATTAAATTCTTCAATGGATGCATTGAAAACACCCATGGAATGCCTATTTAAATCTACCTAAGGTTGTAATTGTGAAAGGACACGTTGGTCCATAATAATTAAATGAGTGAAGTTAATAATACGCTATGTTAGAATTATAGAATTAGAAAATTAACAGATAATAATCTCTAAATTCAAGAGCCAAATCCACCGCCAAATCCACCGCCAAATCCCTAATGGAAGTGACCTTATATAAAGAATTGCATCCACATTCTCAACAATGGCAACAATAACACGAAGTGCCACGAACTCAGTTGGATGGGAGATATTTTTAAAGGCTTTAAAATTCATGTCCTTCCAAATACGCCACCAAACATGAGGTAAACCAAAGGACCAAAAAAATCAAATATGCGAAGATAGAAAGGGAGACCTCCATTGGATGATCAAGTCAAGTAGCAGAATTATGGAAAATATTTCATATCAATTATTATTAGCTATTGCAATTACAAATTTTATCTAAAATTATTTTGAACCCCTAAGTTTACTGATAATAGGTTGTTGGTATAGTCTTTAAGACCCAAAATAAGGTTAAACTATATTCATTTATAGTGAAATTTTATCAGGTGGTAAGTATTGAAATGTAAATTTCATATATATAAGATAATATAAAATATTGCTAGTGTAACTAACACAACTTTGAAGGCTTCATATAGGTTTGAATCTATCTATTTACAATAAAAATTGTAAATCAATAGATGTTGAAATGTAAACATTAAATATATAAATTTCATTTAGATTTATTATATTACATATTTTTAATTTTTTATTATATTAAGTATGTATAAAATAAAAAATAACTGATATATTTAGGAAAATAAAAAAAAATTAAATATATATTTAAAACCTATGAAAAACTATCTCCTTTCATTGAATATAAAAATATGAAGTTTTTTTTTATGTTCTATGCTTCAATACATACTCACAAGAAAATTATCAAAAATTTTATTCTCTTTAAGTAGGAAATGAACAATAAAAATAAAATATTGTGCACAATAAGATTATGAAAACTATATCTTGCTCAAGATCTATCTTTTTACATGGAATATTTTGTTCAAGAACTCAAATTATATGGAATTATCCATAAATTATACTTAGTTTATCTTAAATTATGCTTATTTTATCTTCATAAATATTTACAAAATAAGGACAATATTTAATAAAACTTTCTTTCTCTCTTAAATATATAGATAATTTTATTTTATTTAATAAACATAGAAGATAAATTTTTAATTCATATTTTTTATTTATAGAAAACAAGGACAAATCATCATACCTCATGAACCTTTTTAAAATGTTGTTTGAGGGTGAAAAAATTATTGATGTAAGAAGCAAGAGAAAGAACAATGTTGTAAACTCTCAAAATTACAAGTTTGATTTTCAAATCTAGAAAACTTGAAGGTAAGAGTTTTAGAGAAATATCAATATTCTCTCTCTAAATGAATTGTAAAATAAATTTTCAAAGCAAGAAAAAATAAATATTATTTAAAAATCATAACAAGCTTATAGAGCAAAATAAAAAAATGATTGAAGACATTTCTTTAACATCCACATGAATATTAATCATAAATAATCCCAAAGTGATGCAATGAATAAGCTCAAGAGACATTTATATAGCTTAATTGATTATAAATTAATTCGATAACCCTTAACTAAATTACGTAAGGTTAGGTTAAAATAAAATTAACATAATTTTAGGCATGTTAATTAACACATTAAATCACATTTCTTTATATATTATATTTTACAAAAATTACATTGTATAATGAGGATATATTATATATCTTAAAATACCCATAATTTGAACAAAGAATAGAAAATATGAATGATGCCTTCTCCCATTAGTACAAAATATTCCTTATTATAATTATATTTTTAATCTAAGAAGAAGTCGTTCCATCTGAATATTCCTTGTTATTATATTTCTACTCTAAGAAGAAGAGGTTCCATCTCAATCTTCCTTGTTATTACAAAGATTGCTTCCTACCTTCTAAAATTCTAAATCAATATTTTATAATCTTAATTAGTACTTTTGTAGTACTAATTACTTTCCATTTTGTAATATATGAAAGAAGATTTTAGTTTCTTATTTTAAGACCTCACCTCATTCTTAGGCTACTTGATATTCACTCCATAGATTTGAAATCATTTACATGATCTTATGCTATAAGAAGTGTAGAAAACCATAATTAAACCAATCTCTAAACCTCAATAGATTATCTTAAATCAAGTTAACTTTATTAAACATAATCAAAACTCATTTGAATAAATATTATCAAAGTACATACAATATCTTAAGCTCAAATTAAACATAAATATTAAATCATCTCAATATTTCAGCAAGGACTTCAAATTTTAATACAACATCATGAAAAAAAAAATTAACTTATCTAATAAAATAGTTTGATATTTTTTCAGTTGTTGCAGGAGTACAGTTGTTGCAATAGTACTTTTTTTTTGTCAATAGAATGATAGAGACTTCTTTCTATGGATTCATTCTCCTACAGGCCTTTTTTTCTAGCAAGACTGCATATGAGGCCCAATCATTATCCAAGGATGATTATTTCCTGAAGAAAGGGTTTGGTATTCTCATTTGATCCGTAATATTGTATTTTTTTGTGGTTGTGTTTGTAAAATAGAATTTTGACTATTGACAATTTATGTAAGAAAGGATTCCATCTTCCCAATATTTGTCTCTTGTGTTCTAAGGATGCTGAATCTATGGATCATCTTTTCATCCATTGTGATTTCTCAAATAAGGTTCTCAATGCTTTATTCGATTCTTTTTCTATCAAATGGACATTGCTTCAAACTTTCAAAGGAATATTTCACTCAGGTGGAAATCCCCTTTCATCAATCACAACCTCACTAGGATGTGGGATTTGGTTCTTCCTCATTTTTTATTGGGTATCTCATGGGAGAGGAACAAAATAATTCTCAAAGATATTGCTAGGAATGAAACCATTGTCTTTAGAAGGATTAAAGCTTCTATTGAGAATAACCTGACTATCTTTGATGTTGGAAATGGTAAGGAGGAAGCTATGGATAAAGAGGCTACTGTTAGTTGGAATTTGAATCTAGGGAATTATGCTTTTGTATTCACTATTCCAGTAGATGTCATAAATCAACTAAAGGGTGGCTCATTGTAAACTTCGATGGGGATACAAAAGTTAACCCCCAGAGGGCTGGCGTATGGGGTGTTGTCAAAAATAATAATGGTAAGGTTATTTGGGCTTACACTCAAGATTATAACATTCAAACCAACCACCTAGCTTAAGCTAAGGCTCTTTTCTTGAGTATTGATCAGGTTTTTGAAAGGGGCTTCAGAAGACTTTTCATTCAAGGTGATTCCAACATCATTAAGGATTTGTAGGTTGAAAAGACTCATAATTATTTCATCGTGAATATTATTAAGAATACCTCGAAGATTCTGGCAGGTGTGTTAGAAGTTAAAATTGAGTATTTATAGGAAAGATAACTAGGCTTCTGATATATTATGGCAGTTTGGAGTGGATAGTGGATAGTTCAAAAATTTGGGAAGATAATTTATCGTTGTGGTTAATGACATTGGAAGTATTGGATCTACCTATCCAAGTGGGTTTTAGAATATGAAATCACTTACAGTTACGGAATGGTTCTCCTTAAAATTGTCCGGTGCCGCAGAGTGGTGGACAGGTCTCAAACCATTGAACATTGGTATCTTTCTTCCGTAGCCTTTGAACAGCCAAGACAAGGAAATCTGGAGGAGTTATTTGATAGGAGGCGGCAGTGGAGATGAAGCGAGTAATTAATCTGGACCAACTCAGCTATATTACAAATTCTGGAAGGAGGCCTACAGATGATGGATCCTCCTTTGGACTGTAGCCTTCCGTTAGGTCCATCTGTTGATAATAATAATGTTTTAAGTATTATTGAAGAGACTCAGGCCATTTTGGAAAAATTATCTTCATCGATGGACCATCGGGAGCCCCCTATGTCTTCAGCTCACGTCGTTGTTGTGAATGTAGCTTAAAGTTTGTTTCCCTTTGGCACAGTTTAAGTTTGTTTCAGTCCAACTTATGTCATTATGACACTGTATTCGTCCGAAATGTATGTGCGCAAAATGAATGGAGAATGTAATTTCATTTAAAATAATGATTAAAACATTCCGTCTACATTTGTAGAATCTTAAAGACATTTAACAATTATATTTGTTTTATATTTAAAAGTTTAATAGTTTCTTTATGAAGCTTTTATTATCTTCTTCGATGGAACATCACGAGCCTCCCTACTTCTTCTCACGTTGTCGTGAATATAAGTTAAAAGACTCTAAAACTGCATAATTACTTTGTCACAATTTAAGTTTGTTTCCACCAAACTTATGTCTTTCTGTCACTGTATTCCTTCATCAGAATGTACGGGCCGAGGATTCGTTAGAGTATCATTTTATTTTCGAATGTAAACACTCCATCTCTTTGTAAAATTCTAAAGACAATTAGAACTGAATTTCGGCAATTTAAAAATTTTAAGTTCACCCAGCAAAGAAAAAATAAAAGTATGTATTATGACATTTTAAAAATATTTCATTTAAAATTAATTAAAAATTTGAAGTAATTTATTATTTATAACTTATAATTAAATTAATATGAATCTGTAAAATCAGATTTTCGGGCTAAAACCTTAGCAACGTTCAAATCCTTTCACCGTAGCATTTCATGGATGCACCTTCCAAGTATACATCACATATTTTATCATCTGTGTAAGCTCTCTAGTAAGATTGTGAAACGTGTTGTTATTATTCCATAACCTTAACGATGGGTATGTTTATGCAGGTTGAATATCTTGTTTACCATTGAAGTGCCTGGTCCATAGGGCTATTCATCACATCTCTAATATCGGTAATCACTTGAGTAAAGTCGACAAAGAGAGATATGCGATTTTGATATGTCGTCCTATTATTTCGTGATCAAACGGCGCGTAACGAATCCGTGTTGCAAGAGCAGAGGAAGAGCGAAGAACGTTGTGCCAATCAGAAACTGCCACGTTACACTTACGTATAGCAAGTGGTGATGCGCAACTGTCCGTGGTCGGCTGTGTTGGCTAAGGATCTGACATCGCGTGACATTAGTATGGTGGGTCATATGCCTGATTGTTAAATTTGACAATTTTTAAAGCGGGGCTTCGTTCACTTCACAAAAACTTTTCCAAACCGGATAGATAGTGACACTCAATCAAGTAATAACATCGACTAAGAACGTACCATGTGGTTCATGCACCAGATACAGGAGAACTTGAATGGTTCTTTCCAATATATACCATGCTATCTGGCTCGCATATGCCTCATTAAAAGAGGGCGACTGTTGAAATATAAGTGGGTTGAAATAGAAGATGGGTGGTAAATGAAGCAGTAACGTGAACAAAGGTCTTGGCAACCAGTTGCATATATAAAAATACGAAACGTGGCATAATAAGGAAGTATTTGCGCATCAATTGACTATGTCAAACACTTAGTTTGAGTTACGACTTTTTGGATTACCTCGATCAACGGACTAGAGCAGAATCTTTATATTTATGACGGAAAGAACAAATGGAAAAGCAAAGCTTGCCTCCAATTACTAGTGGTCACTTGGATTTTTATTTTCCAAGTCAATGTAAAACCAATTTGTCTAACAATTGTTTTGAGTTTATATGAATTGTGAAGCTTGATTGGGTTCAATTGTTTTGAGTTTGTCTAAAGTTTGATTTGGTTTAAGTGTCAAGGATTGAGTAATAAAAATTTATGGTTTAAATTAAAAGGAAGTTAGAGTATATATATTTTGTAAATGAATAATGCAATATTAATTTTTTTAATGCATAGTAAACATAATAGAATATAAAGTATAAAGTTTTAAGGAGTCAGGGTAACGGTTCGAGTTTTGGCTAACGTGATACGGGATGAGTATGTGAGGGGTAGGTATATTATTTTATAATATATATATATATATATATATATATATATATATTATATATATATATATAATATAATATAATATAATATAATATGTTTAATATAACTAGTATTCAATATTGATACACATTAATTTAATGTATTTTAATAAAATTACATTGAGTATGCAATGACATCATATCTTATTTAATTCTTTAAATGTCATAGGATTTTTTTTAATAATTAAATATTCTTGTATGTCTTATTGTCATTGTTTTTATAACAATTTCTTCTGATTTAGAAAATATTATTTTTTATTGACACACATCAAGCTATATTTAAATAGTCATTCTTAAACAAATTAATATAACCAAGCAGTCTAAATATAATTTAAGTTGTAGTATCAATTTTATTTTATAAAATTTAAGATATGCCTTTCATATCAATTATTGTTAGTTATTGTAATTACATATTTTATCTAAAATCATGAACACCTAAGTTTATTGACAATAGATCATTGGTATAACCTTCAAAACCCAAAACAACGTAAAACTATATTCTTTTCTAATGAAAAATTTTCAAGTGGTAAATATTGAAATGAAAATTAATATTTCATATATATAATATGTTGGTAGTAATAATAAAAATATATATATATATATATATATATATTCGTCCTCTTATCTTTACAAGTCATCAAAAAAATCCTCATCATCTCGTTTAGAAAAATAAAAAGTTTTATTTTTTTAAATAAAAATAAAAATAAAATAAATTTTTAAAATTTAAATTTATATAAATATTTTTTAATTAAATATAAAAATATAATTAAATTTTAATTTAATTAAAAAAATAGGTTTTAAATAAAAGACTTCCTATTTATTATAAAATAAAAAATAAAAAATAATCATAATATTATTATATAGTTGTGATAATAAGACCTATGAATTTATATATATAATTATTTAAAACATATAATAAATTACTAATTGTTTTTTTTTGAAAAAATTGAAAATCTTGTATTAAAACAAAGAGCAAGTACAAGAGGGAGCAAGAACATCCCAACCAAGAACCCAGAGACACAAGACCTCAGCAGAGAGAGAGAGGGCAGCACAAACCAACACTAAGCACAAGAGACAAACAAGGCGCGAAATCGCGACATGTCGCGATGTCGCGACAGACAAGCCGGCTGAGGTCACAACCGCACAACTGGTCGCAAAAATGCGACATGTCGCGAAAACGTGACATGTCGCGAATTCGCGACAGCCAAAGCCAGCAGCCCTCGACCGTAAAAAAGGTCGCGATATCGCGACCGAACCAACACAAAGCAGTTAGTCCACAAAATTGTCGCGATATCTCGACGAATCAACCAAATACCACCAATGCTCCAGAAGTGTCGCGATTTGGCGACATGTCGCGAAATCGCGACGGCCAAAGCCAGCAGCCCCCGACCACGAAAGATGTCGCGATATCATGACAGAAACCTCACCAAGCAGTCAGTCCTCAGAATTGTCACGATATCGCGACGAGTTTTCCAGTTGCCACCTTTGCACCAAAAGTGTCACGATTTCGCGACATGTCACAAAATCGTGACATGTCGCAAAATCGCGACCACCAAGTCCAGCTGCTCCCGACCACAAAAGATGTCGCGATATCGCGACGGGAACATCACAAAGCAAACAGTCCTCAGAATTGTCACGATATCGCTACGCAAATTCCAAATGCCACCAATGCACCAGAAGTGTCCCGATATCGCGATAGGAAGTCTCCAAAGGCCGTGGCGACAAAACCTGTCGCGATATCGCGACAGGTTGCCGTCGAGGGTCGCGATCACACAACAGGTCGCGAAAACGCGACGAAAAACTCCCAAGACAGAATTAATAATTTTCTCAGAAATTTTGCAAGACCTTGTCTAATCACAGCATTTTCCACAAGCATGTTACTGTGCAGCTGAACTCCAACCTCCTTTTCCGCACCCAACTTGGCAAGGAAATCGGCCTCCGAATTTGAATCCCGATTCACATGGATAGGGATCACATCCTCAAGTTCCCTCCAAAGGACCTTGATTTGAGAGACTAAGATCTGAATCCTCCACGCTTTCAAAGCAAAATTTCTCATACAATCAAGAGCGCCAACCAAAATTTGAGAATCAGTCTTAAGGATTATCTTTCTGTATCCCTGAGTGACTACCCAGAAAGAAGCAAATTTGATGGCAAAAGCTTCGGCTTCGTTATTGGTGGCTCTTCCCATACCTTGGAGTTCCCAATAAAGAACAGATCCAGTATGATCACGGCACACAACACCGATTCCAGCGTTGCCCGGATTGCCCTTAGCAGCTCCGTCCATGTTAATTTTGATCCAGCCAACCGGAGGGGTTTCCAACTAACCATGTTTTCTCTAACGTGAGCATCAACTCTCTCTTCCTGTGGGCCCAGCTCAACCAGAATATCTTCTTCAGCATGTAAGGCAACCGTCTCAGTGACTTTGCTCCAGATAACCTGCCAAATTCCATCAAGAGAGGAGAAGGTTTCTCTGAAAATTCGAGCGTTCCTTTCCAGCCACACTTGCCACCAGATGAAGAAGAGACCAAGCTCCCACCCCAATCGAAGGGCTTTTGATTTAAATCTAACTTTCTTCCATTTTTGCCAGATATTATTCCGAGTCAGAGCACCAATACCCTGGAGATTAAAAAGAGAGAACCATCGATTCCAGATCCGCCCGGTGAAGGAACATTCGAACATCAAATGGTCAGCAGTCTCTTCATGCTTACGACACAAAATACACTGAGAAGGACCAATAATTCCTCTGCTTCTGAGATTATCATAGGTGAGGATGCCATTATGCATAAACTGCCAGACAAAGAAGTTCACTTTCAGCCAGCACTTGGAATGCCAGATTTTCTTCCAGTCCTGAACTAGAAAAAAATGCAGGGGAGGCTTTGGGAGAAGCTGATCATAACCAGCCTTCACAGAGTAAATTCCTAGATTCCCATGACCCCAAGCTAACTCGTCTTCTTCATCTCTGCCCGTGAGAAATCTTGCAGACAAAATGTTGGTCAGAGTAGTTGCCAGCTCCGGAGGGATAGTGACAGGCCACTCCTCAAGTCGCTTAAATTTCTTGAATTTATACTCACCCAACCCGACTAGTGAAGAAATAGTTCTCAATAGTGACCCAACCCTTGGATTCTATGGCAGTTTTAATTGGAAGCGATTCAGAAACTCCGCAATGATAGATGGAAACTGGTCCCATGAATCAGTCCAGAAACGTGCTTTCTCACCCCTTCCCACTTTCTAGAACAATTGATTTTTAATTACTTGAGAGCCCAACTTGAGAGCTTGCCAAACTAGGGAACCATTACCATCCAGAGAGAAATGGCAAATTTCATGGGGGTGGATGTTACCCAAATATTTGCTGGTCAAGATTCTACTGAATAAAGATGATGGCTGGGAGATCCATCTCCAATACAATTTACCTGCCAGGGCTTTATTGTTGAGAATAGAGCTTCTCAAACCCAGCCCTCCTTTTTCTTTGGGCTGAGTAACTTTGTCCCAGCCAACCAAGGCCCATTTCTTCCCACCTTTTGCTCCTTCCCATAAGAATCGCCTAGCCAGTTTGTCCAGCTCTTTCCAAATAGAAAGAGGAGCAGCCAAGATTGAAAATTTATAGATAGGCATGGCCTGAATAACTAACTGTAAGAAAGTTAAACGGCCACCGTAGATTAACCATTTGTGGGACCAGTGGTTCATTCTATCTTTGATGCCATCCAGAAGATCTTTCCAAATGTCATTTTTCAATTTCTTGAAGTGTAAAGGAACCCCCAGATAGAGTATAGGAAGAGAAGATCTAGAGAAGCCCAAAATCTCTAAGATTTTGTCCTGCATCCATTGGGCAAGATTGAAAAAGACAACTTTAGATTTGTTGTCATTGATAACTTGATTGGAGGCCCTAAGGTAAACATAAAGAGAGTCTCTAATTCCCCTAGCTTCCCTGAGACTAGCCACTCCAACCAAGCCAGTGTCATCCACAAATTGTAAATGAGTCAAGACTTCATCCCAAACCTTAATACCTTTTATCAGGCCTTGAAGTCTTCTTCTCAAGAAGAGTCGGCCTAATCCTTCAGCTAAGATAAGGAATAGATAGGGCGAGCAAGGGTCCCCTTGTCGGAGGCCACGAGAGGCTCCAAAGGGAGGCGAGGGAATCCCCTTGATGAGAACCGAATAAGAAGGCGTGGAAACACAACTCATAACCCAGTCAATCCATTCCTGGGAAAAGCCAAAGGCAGCCAACATCCTTGACAGGAAACCCCACTCAACCCGATCGTAAGCCTTAGACATATCCAGCTTTAATGAACATTCCTTTGTTACCGAAGTTTTGCATTGAATGAATAGCCTCCTGAGCAAGAATCACTCCATCCAAGATCTGTCTACCCTCAACAAATCCCCCCTGTTCTGAAGAAATGATGTAATGAAGGAGAGGTTTAAGACGTTCAACTATAATTTTTGTGATAATTTTATAAATCACATTACATAAAGCAATAGGTCTAAAGTCAGAGATATGAACTCCTTCCTCCCCCTTTGGAATTAACGTGATAAAGGTATGATTTAGAGCCTTGAGCATTCTCTTATTAGATCTGGACTCCTCAATTACAGCCAAAACATCTTCCTCCAAGGTGTCCCAAAAGGCCTGAAAAAACTCAATAGGAAAACCATCTGGACCGGGAGATTTGCCTGTGCTCATTCCAAAGACCACAATTTTTAATTCATCACGATCAATAGGTCTGAGGAGAGCCTGATTTTCTATTGGAGTGATAATAGGGGGAATAACATCAAGAACTTCATTTTGAGCCCCCACATCTTGGTCCCTGTTTTCTGCAAAAATCTTGGAGAAATAATCCACAGAGTGGGAGTGCATACCTGGAAGAGTATCAAAGGAGTGACCATTCTCATCTTTTAAAACTACCATATTATTCATCTGTCTTCTAGCACATGCTGAATGGTGAAAAAATTTTGTATTTCTATCTCCTTCCAAAAGCCAAGAATTTCTAGCCCGCTGCTTCCAGTAAATTTCCTCTTGGTTATCAATGTCCTCAACAGCTTTGCGCAAGGCATCATCTTCAGTTTTAAGTTGTTCAGAAATTAAACCTTCCCTAAATTGTTTCTGCACCTCATCCCCGCAGGCCAACAAGGGGGCTCTTTGTAGCTTGAAATCCGATTTATTGGCGTGCCTCCACTGTTTCAATTTAAATTTGACAAAAAGAAGTTGTTTGTGAAATTTAAACATTGTTGTCCCAAAAGGTGGGCGACCTTCTTCCCACCATTGTGGAATTACCTCATGAAGGTCCTCCTTCTGAAGCCAGAAATTCTCAAATCTAAATGGTTTATGGAACTGCCCTGTCATAGTCCCACCCTTCAGCATGATGGGAGAGTGATCGAAACAGGACCGTCCAAAATCTGTAATTGCACATTCCACTTAACAAAAGCCTCCTCTGAGACCAAAAAGCGATCCAACTTTACCTTACAACAGTGTGGATCCCTCCGTTTGTTAGTCCAAGTGAAAAAAGTTCCAGGACCTTGGACATCAACTAAGTGAAAAGCTTGAACCTGGGCAATTAGAAGCCGATCCCCCAGATCCAAAACAGGGGAACCACCTTCCTGATCCCGAACAGATAATTTGGCATTAAAATCTCCAGCAATGATCTAGTCAAAAGCTTGTCTTGAGGACCTCATGTTGTGAACTGCTTTCCATTGAAGCCTCTGGCCATCATGGCTTTGAGCCCCATAAAAAATTGTAATTAAAACTTGCTCAGCTGTGATATTATTCCTAAAAAGAGATGTGAGAACACCCCTCCAAGCTATATGTTCTAAAGCAGACCATTCCAGGGGGTTCCAAAAAGTAACAATTCCTCCTGAGGCCCCTTGAGCTGCCACATCCATATATCCAGCTCCCCTCCATATTTTACCGACTGTTCTACACATAAGATCTAAAGACATTTTTGTCTCCTGGAGGAGCAAAAAATCTATTTTACCCTTCTTTATGAATCTTTGAATAACAGATTGATGGGTTCTATTGTTTAAACCCCTAACATTCCAAGATTGAATAATCATTGGAAACCTTGAGAGCAGTAAGAGTCAATTGTTCTCACTGATCCATCAGTGACCAGCTTGTCTCCTTGCGATGCTATTAGGTCCTTATTAGACTTCCTGCCTGCACCTTGAGAAATGTTATTCTTGGACCGTTTTTCCACCTGGGTAATCCCCAGGGCTGGCCTTTCTCTATTCTTTTTGGCACTTCCCATGATGACATCCTGAATAACTGGCTGTGCTGAGGGATGGATAACCAATGCCCCTGGGTTCTCTGGCTATAAAAAATCAGTGGGTTTAAGCACCTGCTCGCGGGCAGGAGTTGAAGAGGGAGAAACATGAGAGTGGATGTTAAAATCCTCAATGTTCCCATCCATTCTATCCATAACTTGGTCTTCCTGATCCACCAGGGATTTAAAGATTTCATACCGGTTGGTTGGCTTGAGTGAAGCTTGGTCCTTGCCATTTCTCTTTTTGTTTCTTCTTTGTTTCTGCTGTTCAAAGCCATCTTTCTGGGCTTCCAAACCTTGGGGGGTGTTTTGTGATTCTTTGACCAGGGTGAACTTACCCTCTCTGGGTCGATTTGAGATTCCTAGCGGGGCCTCCGCTTTTGTGCTCAAGGTATTCGGACAGAACCTAGCCAAATGGCCATGCTTATGGCAGACCCTGCATCTAAAAGGTAGGGCTTCGTAATCTAACTGCTGTATCCAGGATTGTCCTGCTAACTCCAGTTCCACCTCAGCTGGTAGTGGCTGACTGATATCCATTTCAACATAGATTCTAGCAAAGACAGCAGTGTTTCCCTCTATGGTATCTTTGGAAACTCCCATGAATCTACCTAGAGAGTTACCAATCATCTCAAGAATCTGCTCGCCCCAAAACTCCATCGGGAGAGCATACAGCCGGATCCACACTAGAACAGCCGTGGGCTCAATGCGAGGATCGAAACCCACTCTCCATGGTTGGACAAATAACCCTGCCGGGCCATGGGTCCTCTTCTCTGATTCAAATGCTCTGTTTCTATCTACCGAAGAAGAGAAACTAATAATGAAATACCCGTTGCTTATAGGCCATAAGGAGTACTCACCGATAGGTTCCCAGTTCTGTCTAACCCAGGTGTGCAAAAAGTGCAAAGTGGGTCGGATTCCCATGAATTTGCAGATCAAGTCATGGTTAGCACGGTAGGTGATCGTATCCTCCACCATCTTTGGTTCTATGACTATCTTAGGTCTGGAAGCAGATTGCGGGAGGCATCCATTAATTCTGTTTGCAGAAGAACCCTTGCCAACATTCTTGAGAAGCGCTTGGTAAGCACCCCGCTGGGCTTCATCAGAAGAAGACGCAAAATTTTCTTTTAGAATCTCGGCATAAGAGCTCTTCTTCCCGTCAAGAGAACCTGGAGGAGACCCCATAGGGCCCTCCCTGGGTAACGAACGAGCCTGCAGAGGGGAACGAGGTCAAACCTA